>CAIGRT010136184.1:0-14508 GCA_903798405.1 Fraxinus platypoda
AGTGGATCTGCAATGTTCTCCTTTGCTTTTACATAATCTATGGATATGAAGCCATTAGAAATTAGTTGCTTAATCAAGATATAGGAATCATTAAAAGAGTATATTAATCTCAACATTCTGCAGAAAGCACTTTAATATCATAGGAATGAGTTAGAAAATAACTTTCTAAGTGCTTCATTGAATCCTGATAACTTAGTTGTCTCTTTAAACCAAGATCTTGGGATCTTCAGTCAATATGGTAGGTTTACCATTACAAAGATCCTTACGTAGTAGGATTTAATCTAATTCTTTTTTATAGGCAATGTACTTGATGTCTAGGCAAACCTGTCGTAGTGGATCTGCAATGTTCTCCTTTGATTTTACATAATCTATGGATATGAAGCCATTAGAAATTAGTTGCTTAATGGAATTATGTCAGGGACGAATATGACTAGACTTATCATTATACATGCTGCTTTGAGCCCTTCCAATAGCTGATTGACTATTACAATGTATACTTATTGCAGGGACTAGCTTAGGTCAACATGGAATATCTTCCAAAAAGTTATGAAGTCATTTTGCTTATTCTCCATCTTTATCCAAAGCAATGAACTCAGATTCCATCGTCGATTGAGCTATACACGTTTGCTTTGTCGATTTCCATGATATAGCATCTCCACCAGTGATAAATACATAACCATTAGTAGACTTGGAATCCTTCAAGTCAGATATTCAATTCGCATTGCAATATCCTTCCAATACTGCAGGATATTTTGAAAAATGTAATCCATAGGTTAAAGTATACTTCAAGTGCCTAAGAACCCTTGTTAAAGTCTTTCAATGATCATGGCTTGGATTACTTGTGAATCTACTAAGTTCATTCACAGCAAAGGCCATATCCGATCGAGTGCAGTTCGTAATATACAATAAACTGTCAATAATCTGTGAATACTTTAGTTGTAACACACATTCACCCGTATTTGTTACTAAGTGTAAACTTGTGTCAATAGGGGTTTTCGCAGGACTTTCCTCAAGTACATTATACTTCTTTAGTATACTCTCAATGTAATGAGATTGGGAAAGTACGATTTCTTCCGGTGTTCTAGAAATCTTAATCCCTAAAATAACATTAGCCACACCATATCTTTCATATCAAATTGCTTTGTTAGCATTTTCTTGGTTTTTAGTAACATTTCGTGACCCATTATCAACATGTCGTCTACATATAGACATACAATCACATATGCATTTGGTGTATGCTTTATATATACACACATGTCACACTCATTTATCTTACATCTGTTTCACAACATCGTTGTCAACCTTTTGGTGTTGTTATTTATGAGCTTGTTTCAATCCATACAAGGACTTAACGAGTTTACAAACATTGTGTTTATGATTAGGAAAGACGAACCCTTCAGGTTGTTCCATGTATAGCTCATCTTCTAACTCACCATTCAGGAATGCCATTTTCACATCCATTTGATGAATCTCAAGGTTGTGTATTGCTGCAATTGTAATTAACAACCGCATCGAAGTAATTCTAGTTACAAGTGAGTAGGTATCAAAGAAATCAAATTCCTTTTGCTTATATCCTTTGACAACCGACCTTGCCTTATATTTGTCAATGGATCCATCCAATTTATATTTCTTTTTAAAAATCCATTTACACCCTAAAGGCTTATTACCTGGAGGTAACTAAACCAACTCCCAAGTATGATTTTGCATTATGGAATTTATCTCGCTATCGATAGCTTCTTTCCAAGACGATGCTTCCGGTGTCGACTTTGCTTCATCGAAAGTCTTTGGGTCATTTTCTAACATATAGGTTAGAAAATTTGGTCCAAATGTCATAGATGTTCTAGTCCTTTTACTATGTCTTGGTTCTTTCTCATTTGAAGTACCACTTGCAGTATCATATATTTTCTTATTTGAACTTGCACTTTCCTTTTCCTTACAAGGAAACACATTCTCGAAGAATGACGCATTTCTTGATTCAATTATGGTTCTCTCATGTACATCTTGAATTTCGAATTTATGTACAAGGAATTGATATGCACTACTATTATTGGCGTATCCAATAAATATGCAATCAATCGGTTTGTACCAATCTTCACTTGCTTAGGCTTAGGGATTTCAACCTTAGCCAAACACGGGGTATGAAAGTTCATAACCATTCAAGGAGGATGACATTTCCATAGTTCATATAGAGTTTCTTCCATTTTCTTGAGGGATATTTTGTTAAAAATACTATTTGCCGTTAAAATAGTCTCTCCCCACAAGTTCTGAGATAACCCCGAACACAACAACACGGTGTTCATTATTTCCTTAAGAGTTCGATTTTTGCATTCAGCAAGACCGTTTGATTGAGGAGAGTATGGTGCCATTGTTTGATGAATAATTCCATGTTTGGAACATAATTCTTCAAATGGTGCCCCATATTCCCTTTTTTCTATCACTACGAATATTCTTTATTTGTTTACCAAGTTGAGTTTCAACTTCCGTCTTATAATGCTTAAAGGCATCCAACGTCTCGTCTTTATTTCTTAAAAGAAAGACATAACAGTACATTGTACAATCATCAATGAAAGTAACAAATAACTTCTTACCACCTTTAGTTTGAACATATTTANGCCTCCAACGTCTCGTCTTTATTTCTTAAAAGAAAGACATAACAGTACATTGTACAATCATCAATGAAAGTAACAAATCATTTCTTACCACCTTTAGTTTGAACATATTTAATATCACAAATATCGCTATGTATTAGCTCTAAAGGTGTAGCGTTCCTTTGTACCTTGTGTAACGGTGTTTTAACCAACTTTGCTTCAACACACACTTCACATTTATGATTATGATCAATCTTGAGTGCTGGAATTAAACTTTGATTCATAAGTTTGTGCAAAGTACCCGTTAGGCAGGCTATTAGATTAAGTCGAAAGCCTACCAACACATAATCCGACTTGAGCAAGAGCCCAAATGGGGGAAGACGAGAATTGTAATTCACATGTCCTAGTCAACTATGCCACAAACAAGATGACTCAAGCATATAAATGGAATTTGAATTTTTATTCATAATGTTTTACCTTGGTACAATAGTAAGAACGTTCATTTTGAACATTCCATCACACATGTATCCCTTTCCTACATACGTCTTATTCTTAGTGAGTACATATTTATCGGACACAAGTTTCTTTCATATGTCTGGCACATGTGGGACATTGCTGAGGACGAGTTCTTTTCCGAATGTCATCTTTAAGGTGACATTCCCTTGTCCTTCAACTTTGGAACTTGCAGAGTTTCCCATGAAGAGTTATTTTCCATCCAATTCTTGATAGTTGGAGAACATCGCCTTGTCTGCACACACGTGACGGGTAGCACCAGTGTTAACCCACCAATCTCTTGAGTTTCCAATGTTGTTGCACTCAAAAACAACTATAGATAGATTCATCTCTTGCATCCCTTCAGAAAGGGTGTCTCTTTCAACCATGTCAGCTTGTGCATTCTTCTTCGGTTTTCGACATTCGCTCGAATGATGTTCGGCCTTTCTACATTATAGTAGTTCCTTTTGAAATTTTTAGCCTTCTTGGAGTTGTCTCTCCGCGGTGCCTCACCAGAGATCTTTCGCTTCTTGTTGACAACCTTCGAGTTGGTTTCAACAAAATTTGCTCCAAGTTGGACAATAGGCATTCTCTCAGTTTTTCTACTATCATTTTCGATCCTCAAGCGAACAATCAATTCTTCCAAGTTCATTTCCTTACGTTTATGCTTGAGATAGCTTTTGAAGTTTCTCCACATAATAGGGAGTTTCTCGATGATGGCAGTGACAATTCCATCTTCTCAGCATAGATGTCATGTAATAGAACTTGAAGTTTTTGCACTTAACTGATCACCATTTTGGAATCCACCATCTTGTAATCCAAAAATCTGCTGACTATGAACTTCTTAGTTTCGGCATCATCGATCTTGTATTTATTCTCCAATGAATCCCACAGTTCCTTAGCTAAGTTCTTCGAACTATACACTCCATAAAGTGTGTTGTCCAATCCGTTCAGAATATAATTTTTGCATAGAAATTTCGAATGCTTTCATGCATCCAAAGCAATAATCGATTTACAATTATTGTCTCCTTCTTGTACCGTTGGTGCAATCTCCTTTAGAAATTTTGCCAAGTTTGGAGTAGTAAGATATAACAACATCTTTTGTTACCATCTCTTGAAGTCCACGCATCCAGACTTTTCTGATTTTTCCCCATGTGGGATTGCAGTATTTTGAAGTGGTATAGCCATTGGCAGAACCACATTGTTTGAACCATTTTGCCTCGAAGTAGCCTCAATGGTTGTCATTTCTGTTACACAAAAAAGTTTAACGTAGCAACAAAGAAGGGAATAGCACGTTATGCCTATTCCAAAGATGAAATTTACGGATCTTGTTCCAAAAAACAACCACAAAGAGTACATTTTGTCTTAAGATTGTTGGAGCGAGCTTTATGTATGTGCGGTGAAAGGGTTGTTAAATTATAGAATCAACAAAAACAAATTTTAATCCACCGGAGCATGATTAAACACTATAAATATGTGTTGGAAATGTAGTATGTAAACTACAAACGAAAAGCAAAAAAAATAAAACCAAGAAGGGAAGAAGAAGAAGAAGAAAAGAATANGGTTGTTAAACTATAGAACCGACAAGAACAAAGTTTAATCCTAGGGGTTGGAAATGTAGTATGTAAACTACAAACGAAAAGCAAAAAAAATAAAACCAAGAAGGGAAGAAGAAGAAGAAGAAAAGAATAATCCAAGGAAAGTGAATTACACCCTTTCCTTAAGACAAAATTGTCCCGCAACGGTGCTCACAGTTCACGGCACTTGTCTCCCAAGATACAGCTGATTCAACTTGTGGTAGAAGCACTTCAAACCACAAGTTATTGTGAACTTTTGACGGAGTTTCTCTCTACAAGAAAAGAATGGTTTTTGAATGGTTTTGGAAATGATTTTGCAAGAGATTTATGAAATACTCAATACAAGTATGATATTGGATGCATAATGGATGTCCAAAGGGTCTTTTATATAGAAGAGGAAAGGTTGTGAGTGAAATGTCACGCTCCAAACTCAGTAACTTTTGCCAAAAGTTGCAGCATTTACTGTCGCTGGCCTCTCGCTTGAGCGACAGTGACACCTTTTCATCATAGCTTCTCTCGCTCGAGTAATAGGCGAGCGATAAAGATAGTCATATTCCAACCCGTGTATCCTCTTTTCTATCCAATTTTGGACTGTAATTTCTCATTCATCCGGAATTGGTTTTGAGATTCCAAATATACCACGATGATATACTCGACAAGTAGAACACGTTAGTCTATTTATATTCATAATTTGACTATCGGATCAAGTTCGAATATTTGGTCAAAGTTGACACAAATGTCACTCTCACATACATAATTTCATTCTCTAAACCAAATTCTAACAATTTCCTCGCTTGCTACTAATTTTTTGTTACCACTCTTGGTCTTAAAAAAAACCAATGGCGGCTTCTTAAGTCTCATAGCCAAGGATTATTGGAGATCAAGATTGTGAAAATATCACAATTTCTTGTCATATGATAGCCACGTCACTATTTCAGTATTATGATTCACATTCAGAACTCGCATTTCTTCTCCTTTAAAAAGAAAAAAAGAAAAATTCTTGAGCTCTCTCTTTTTGATTTTGAAACCAGTAATAAGGATTTTTCTTTGTTCTCCCATTTGATAATTTTTCTTTGTTGTGTGTCTGGTTTCCATATTTTGTTATAGTCATTTTTATGTATGCTAGAAAGTATCATGTCAACTCTTAAGTAGTTAATTTTAACAAGTCTTTAGACTCTTCAATTGTAACGACTGCACAATCAATTTGGGAAGACTTCCAACTTTTTTCCTTTTTTTTTGCAACCCCCTTGTCTTGAATTCTATCTCCACAATTTTGATTTTATTCACGATTGATGAAACGCGGGAATTAAAATCACAAATTTCTATTACTTTTCAAATGATCAAATCCTTCCATAAGGAATGAAGCTTCAAAATAATGGTTTTTTCATAACCTTGAAACTCTTGTCTTGTTGTAGTATTTATCAGGCATCTTCACCTTTGTGAACAAAAAAGTTTCTAGGAAAGGATTGACAGTAAACTCCCTTATGAAGATTTTGGTAATATATCACACGTCATTCAATTTTTCTTGTGTTGCTTTACAATATATCGTGGAACATTTTCAGGATTTCTTTGTTAGGATATGAGTAAAAACAGGACAGTGAAAGTTTTACTTATAACAATTCTTGACCCTAAATCTTTACTAAATTATTAGATTTGTGCATAACAATATTCATATTAATACATAAAGGATTGTATAACTATTAAGCATGATTTACCTTTGAATTTGAACTCTAATATGGACTGCAAGTGCTTCAATCTCGCTCTTGAATCTTGATGTTAAAACTTCAAGCTTCCACCCTCAGATCTTGTTTGATATTCTCCAAAAGTATAAACTGCAGTTGGTGAGTGGACATGTCAAGAACAAAACAAGAAAACGAGAGATCAAATTTATATTTTCCCTATATAGTGGTGGAAGGCCCTAGCAGTTGGAATCACCGTTCTAAAAGATGGATTAGACCATCCAGTTCAACCAGGCATCGATCAAAATTCGGTCAGATCATAGGATAAACTTGGATGAAAGGAAACTAGTGCAAATGGTAAACTGCTTTATTCAACCACAATCCGGTGAATCAAGTACGATTTTCATGGTTATAGCACTTTTTTTTGTCCAAAAAATTTAAGTGAAGCAAGGATTCGAAACATAATAATGTTTTTGCATCCATTTTTCCCGTCGTTCAATGGTCACCAAAGCCCAATGTCTCTAAGGCAAAACCATTCTGGTCAATAGATATATAGACATACAAATATATGTATATAAGTATATGTGAGAGAAGAAACTGAAAAGTTTGGAAGAAATATGTTTTGGCAACTTACCAAAACGATTGTATTGGGAGTGTATTTATAGATTACAAAGTAGGCAACAATATCAGAGTTTGTTTCTATAAGAGATTACATAGGATTCAAGTATCTGAAAGATAAGTCACGTGTGAAAAATAATACAAATCAAAGATAAGATCAGGTTGTTACAGAGGAGATTACAAAGGAGCTATAACAAACAAATCAAATGAGATCATGTTGGTTGATGATCTGATTGCTGATCTTTGGAAGTCTTGTGATTTTCTCTGACAGCCCCTTGCAAGCTCATGGGGGAGGATAACACATGAAGTTTGGATCTCAACAAAGAAAATCGATTGGAAGATAGCCCTTTTGTAATAATATGTGTAAGTTGGTCTTTTGTGGAAATGAACTTGAGTTGGATATCACCATTAAGCACTTTCTCTCTGATTAAGTAGTAATCTACTTCAATGTGCTTTGTCGCATGAAACACTGGATTAAAAGCCAAAGCTAGAGCACTAGCATTGTCACACCATATTGAGGGTACATGAGAGAGTGAAATGCCGAGATCTTTGAACAACATCCTTAACCAATAAAGTTTTATTGTGGTTATTGCTGAGGCCCTATACTCGGCTTCAGTGCTTGACTTAGAGACCACTGGTTGCTTTTTAGCACTCAATGACATAAGACAATTGCCAAGAAAAATACGAATACCTGTTGTAGACCTTCGATCATCTGGGTTGCTGGCCCAATCTGAGTCACAATAGGCTGTTAAGTGCAGGTTTTCTTTGGTATAAAATAAGCCATGGTTAATGGTATTTTTGAGATACCTAAGCACCATTTTTGCTGTAATCCAATGGGATGAAGTAGGAGCATTCATATGTTGATAGATTTGGTTAACAGAGAATGCTATATCTGGTCTCGTTAGTGTACAATATTGTAGTGTACCAACTATTTGTCGATACTTAGTAGGATTTGAAAGTGATTCATCCTCAAATTGAGATAGTTTGCAACCAATTGTTGCTGGTGATTTGGAAGCTTTAGCTCCCAGCATGCGTACTTTATGCAGCAGGTCATAAATGTATTTGGTTTGAGTGAGGTGCAAATTTTTTGAGCTGCGGGTAGCTTGAATACCAAGGAAGAAACTGAGTGGTCCCAAATCCTTAAGAGGAAAATGTTGCTGCAAGTTGGTGATGACAGAGAGCAAAGTAGCATTGTTGTTACCTGTGAGGATGATGTCATCAACATAAAGTAAGAGAAATAAGTGAGTGGTGCCATGATGATAAATAAAAAGAAAACTGTCAATTGGTGAAGCTTTGAATCCAATCTCAAGAAGGGATGTGGACGGTCGAGTGAACCAAGCCCTTGGAGCTTGTTTTAAGCCATAAATTGCTTTTTTTAATTTACAAACATAGTTAGGGTGATCTTTGTTTTTGAAGCCTTGAGGTTGTTCCATATAGACATCCTCCAATAGTGAGCCATGTAGAAATGCATTAGAGACATCCAACTGTCGGATATCCCAATTGAAGTGGACTGCCAGTGCTAAGAGGACTCTAACAGTGGGAGGTTTGATCACAGGACTAAAGGTTTCTATGAAATCAACTCCATATTGTTGTTCAAATCCTTTAGCAACTAATCTAGCTTTAATCTGTTAATTCTTTCATCTTGTTTTTGTTTAATATTGTATACCCATTTGTTATGTATAACATTGTGATCCTTTGGTCTAGGGCAAAGAGTCCATGTCCCAGTTTGAATGAGAGCCTCAAATCTTGATTTATGGCAGCCTGCCATCGTGAATCAGTGACTGCTTTGGTGTAACAAGTGGGAGGTGACTCAATAAGATTTGTGTGAAAGGCAATGGGATGCTTTGTTGAATAATATAGATGGTAGTCAGAATATGCTCTTGGTTTGGAGGAATTTGTTTTGCCTTATGTGAGCATGGAATGAATGTTGGTTTTGCTAGTAGGGATTGGCTCGAAAAGGGAATGAGAAGAGTCAGTTGCAGAATGCTATTGATCGGTAGCTCAGAAATGAAGGGATTATTGGAATTGGCAGGTATATGCTGATCTAGTGGCTCAGGGGTAGAATTTGTATTAAATAAAGGAGATAGAGGCATGGCTATTACCTGGGAGAGATCTGGAGATGTTGGAACAGGTGCTGAGAGCTGGAAATTCGAGGGGATCAGTAAAGGAGAATCAGTGGTAGCATTCAACTTGGAGGCTTGATTGGGATGAGCTGGATCCAATGCTGGGAAAGCATTTTCATCAAAAATGACATGTTTGGAGAGGTAGATTTTGTCTATAAGAGGGTCGAGACACCTGCAACATGCATGACTATATCCAAGAAAGAGACAAGCCTTGGATCTAAATTGAAGCTCATGACTATTGAATGGTATGAGCATGGGATAACACTTACATCCAAAGGTACAAAGTGTAGTGTAGTCAGGGACCTTTTTAAACATTTTAAAATATGGTGACTGATCTTTGAGAAATGGAGTAGGTAGTTTATTGATGATGTATATTGCAGTGAGAAAAGCTTCTACCCAATATTTATTTGAAAGGTGACAGTGAGCTAGCAGACTAAGGCCAGTTTCCAGGATATGCATTTGCTTTCTTTCATCTAAGCATTTTGCTGACTAGTATAAAGGCATGATTTGCGATGGAGGATACCATTTTGAGTGAGAAAATTTTGGAAATGAGTAGAACAAACCATCGGTTTGTAGCTGCTTTATTTTAGTGGAGAATTGGTTTTCAACAAGTAATTTGAACTGAATAAAGACATCAGACACTTCAACTTTGGTGTGAAGAGGATATAGCCAGGTGTATCGAGAATAGTCATCCACAAAGATTACATGATATTTATGTCCTTTTATAGACTGAATTGGTGAGTACGAAACATCACTATGTATTAGCTCAAGTGGTGTAGAAGTGATGCATGAAGCAGAAAATGGCAAACAAACTGCTTTGCCTAATTGACAAGCATTGCAAGTACTTTTATTAATCACTTTGTTTGATAAAGGAAGAGAATGGTTTTAACCATTGAGATTACAATACAATCTTATTGGAGCAATGACCTAGCCTAGAGTGCTAACCAGAGAGGTTGGTTTTTATTCCCAAAAAATAGTGAAAAATGATGGATTTCTGATGGAGATGCTTTGGAGCCGCATTGGATAGAGCCAATTCTTACTCTTGCCTTCCAAAAGAATGGCATTTGTCTGATTGTCCTCTACATAAAAGTGAGAAGATATTAGTAAAAACTAGCAACTATTATCAAGACAAAACTTTTGAATAGATAAGAGATTAGCTGCTGCTTTAGGAAAGTGAAAGATAGATTTAAGTGATAGAGATTGAGAGGAAGAAGATGAAAGAAAGTGAGAAGAACCACTATTTCTTATTGAGAGACCTTCACCATTGCCCACAGCAACTTCATCATCACTTTGAAAAGGCTGCTGAATTTGTAAGTTATTAAGATCATTGGTGATATGAGCATTAGCACCACTATCTGCAAACCACTCTTGTTGTTCCATGGCAGCATTTGTATGGGCCACCATGGCTGCTAGTTGAGGAGGATGATGTCTTCCTTGGTAGGAGTAATCCTTCCTATGATAGCAATTAAGGGCTTGATGGTTGGTTTTGGCACAAATTTGACAAGGAACTTGAGTTGTGGATGAGGTAGGAGCATTGAAAGGTTGCTATCCAGTTGGAGTAGGAGGACCCTGTAGGGTTTGTGGAAATGTGGATTCTTTCCTTTGTGCTTGGCATTGAAGTGTCTACGGCATTGAGTAAACATGGCAAATGTATTATGTTCGTCAGCTACAAATTGTTATGTTAACAACATTTCATGACTTAAGAGTTCATCCTGAAAATCATCAAAAGTAAGAGGATTGTCTCGATTGGTAAGTGTAAAAGAAGTGATAAAGCTGTTGAAGGAAGGATTGAGGCCACCAATGATGAAAGATATGAGATCCTCATCAGTTATTGGTTTCCCAACAGCCGCAAGTTGATCAGCCCATGACTTGGCTGATTGAAGATATTCTGTGTAGGATTTGGAACGTTGTTACAGAGTTTGGAGTTGCCTCTTGAGGTGAGAGACTCTTGATCAAGAATGTGAAGCAAAACAATTAGAGAGAGCCGTCCACACTTGTTTAGAAGTGTTAAGACCATAAACTGAGGACAATACTTTCTCTGAGAGGGTAACATTGATCCAACTCAAGAGAAATTGGTCCTTTTTAGTCCAGAGGGAGTAATCTGGATTGGAAATTTCCTTGCCTTCAGCATCAGTAGTAGTGGCAGGAGGGCACGGCTCTGACTCTTCAACAATGCCCATAAGATCATGGCTTTTCAAAACAGGAACAAGTTGATAAACCCACATGAGATAATTGGTTCCATCGAGTTTGATGGAAATGAGATGAGTGAAGTTTGGGAAGGTGAACGCGAAAGGGAGGGTGGGTGTTGAAGTGGCCATAGGATCAGTTGTAGCATGAGCTGTTTATAGCTGTGATACCATGAAAAGTTCAAAAGAAATATGTTTGGCAACTTACCAAAACAATTGTATTGTGAGTGTATTTATAGATTACAATGCAGGCAACAATATTAGAGTTTGTTGCTATAAGAGATTACATAGGATTCAAATATCTAAAGGATAAGTCACGTGTGAAAAATAATACAAATCAAAGATAAGATCAGGTTGTTACAGAGGAGCTATAACAAACAAATCAAATGAGATCATGTTGGTTGATGATCTGATTGCTGATCTTTGAAAGTCTTGTGATTTTCTCTAATAGAAGCAGGATCTTATACATCATTTAGGGTACTTGGACCTTTCAAATGGTAGGATTTTGGATATGTGGACCCTTCATGTATTGTTGAGGAGAATCCACTTACCACAAAAAGTATATGTTCAATAATGGATTTCAAAAAAATAACTTAATTAAAAGAAATTTTTAATGTTGTTCATAGATCCTTATATTGATTATATTTTTTTTTAAAAATACCGAGTAAACATCAGTTTGACCATTTAACCCTTGACCATTTATATTTTTCAAGTAATTGACCAGGTCGACTTTCAAAATATTGGTTATGTTAGAAACATACGAGATATCAGAATCGCTCTGATACCACTTTGTTATAAATATTAAAGCCAAGAAAATTTGACAATATGAAAAGAATCACACAACAACACAAGATTTACAGGGAAACCTAAACCCAAGAAAAACCATAGGCAGAGGTGAAGAATTCACTATAATCTATTGTAAAGAAGTTACAAAGGATCTCTTTGAACCAATACTAATTGGACAATTGGTCAATTTTAATGTTTTGTACACCACATATTTATAATTAAAGATTACCAAACATATTAGGAGACTTAATACATGTAGAGTTTAAATAAGGTGAAGTCCCAACACAATGGATAAAACCAATAATGAAGAATTTGGGATGAAATAGAAATCAAATTCACTTTGAACTCCTTCAAGACATCTTCAAGTCTACTATCAACTTCCAATACTCCTCCACCAGTATTTTGAATCAAATACTCAACAAGAATTCGAGTCACAAACCAATCCTAACAAATGGTGGAAAATTCACTATAATCAATAGTAAAAGAGTTACAAAGGATCTTTTTGGACCAATAACTATTTGGACAATTGATCAATTCCAAGATGTGTTGTACACCAAATATTTCTATCCATAGAATTCCTAACATACTAGGAGAATTAATACATGTAGAGTTTAATATAAGGTAAAGTCACAATACAATGGGTAAAACCAATAATAGAGAATTTGTGATGAAATATGAGTACTTAAATTTACCAGGACTCCTTCAAGACATCTTCTAGTGTAACACTAACTCTCAATACTCTTCCAACAATATTTCCAATTAAATACTCAACAAGAATTCAAGTCATATCCCAATTCTAGTAAACTTCAACTTGACACGAATTCCATTGCAAGGAATAAAACTTAACTCTTTGATTCCAACAAAATTCTCCAAACAAAACACTCCACTAAATTACTCTACCTCTTCTACCATGCCCCACTAGGCATACTCGGCAACTGTGAATGATTTCCAAGCCCTACATACCAGCAGAATTACCTTTCACGGCAAACCTGCTTGAATCATCATGTTCACTTTCAACTCCAGCTGAATCACCATACTTGCTCGAATCATCATGAGCAACGCAAACTCTACCCGAGTTTCCAAACCTGCTAAAATAACCATAAGCAACATGATCAACAAGATCACAATTAGCTCCATCTGAGCTATATGAGGATTTCCCAATATTAATGTTCGAATAACTACGAACAATTTGATCACAACCAACTCCATCCGAGTTATTGCTTATTGAACTATAAGCTGCAGTTGCATCTAAAGTGATCGTTGAACCTTCCATGATGTATAACCGATCCTTACATTGCTTCTCCTTCAACATCCAAACAAAAAAATTGCCATAACAAAAAGTCTTGTTGCGATCCAAAAGTAGAATTTCAAACTTCATACTTGTCATCCTGAAACAATCGACCTTATTCAACCCTTGCTTTAATAACCAATTTGGACCTCTCAAGAACCACCAAAAAACCTTTAGCTCTAATACCACTTTGTTAGAAACGAACAAGATACCAGAATCGCTCGGATACCAATTTGTTGAGAAAATAAGGGCAATATAAAAAATAATTGATCACATAATAACACAAGATTTATGTGGAAGAGGGGGAAAATTTATTATACCAAAAAAGCTAAATTGTTTTACAAGATTTGATACTCTCAATCTAAATCTAAACAATTCTCTCAAGTTTCTAATGTATACAATAAAGATCTAATTGTTATGTTGAGTTTATGAAAAGCCTACACCACGTGGAGTATATATAGGAGCCAAATCTTGGAGTCATGAATGAAGTAAAACACAAAAATCGCATCAGAATCTCAATTCTTCCCGAACAGGTGGCGCCGTGGTGCCATACACTCGATGCCTGCCCTTCTATTGCCTTTCCTTCGTTGAGCATTGCGGCTCCCAGCCCCTGTGCCCTTGCAACCATTCTGGTGCCATATCCCGACACCCCCGGCTTTGTCCCAATGCTTCCAAAATAGTTCTTTATCAATCCCAAAATCCCTATCCCAATCAAACTGTCAATTCATGATGATATTTGATCCCTTATCAAATCAAATTTCTAAACCAAAATTATCTAGATTCCTTTATGAATCAAACTTCCAAATCAAATAGAATTTAAGGCACAAACACAACATGTTAGAACATTGTGGACAACTCCTCGGTCCTATTTATAGGGGTAGGTCCTGTTCACTAATTCCAATCAACCTTACCTATATTTTGTCCTTTTTACATACGGTTCATAAACTTGTATTACTCATGCAATTAAGTCCAGAATTTTTACTTAAGCTACTAGAGGGACCTAATCAAACTTATATAATTTAAGATACAATAGATATGCACAATCAAGCCAATCTGAGACCGTCCAGTATAATTACTAGTTTCATTTTTTCCACTAAAGGAAAGAATAAAACTCTTATCCCTACTCTCTTAAAAGAGAGGGTTTGATACCTACTATTCATTTGAGATTTTC
>CAIGRT010136188.1:0-18108 GCA_903798405.1 Fraxinus platypoda
AACCGAACGGAACCGAACAGAACCGAACCGAAACCGAACAGTTCCAGAAATATATCTGGAACCGACGGTTCCATTTACTAAATACCCGAAAATTTCTGGAACCGAAAAAAATCGAACCGACCCGCGCCCACCCCTAAGTGGTCTGGTCTGGATGAAAAATTTTCATCCAGATCTGATAGCTCGTTTAGGGTTTTTTTTTTTTTTTTTTTTTTGACATTTGTACTATTACATTATTCAAATTAGCTTCTTATCCACATACGATTTTACATGGATAATAGGTCAAAATCAATTATTCAAATTTAAACCCAATATAAGATAGAGAATGCACATGAAAGAGGGTCCCGCTTTAATTAGTATTCACAGATTACGGATGCAATTTGATAAAGGGAGGACCACACACGCGGCCTATTCTGGATTTTGATTTCTTGCATTTGAAATGAAAATTTATGTCCCCAATGATTTTTATCTTTTAGGGTTGTGACAAAAATATTTGCTTGTGGCCATGACAGCTTTTCAAGTTCAAGAAAAGTAAATTCAAATTTAGGTATATGAATTTTATTGAGAAATTTAGTTTGACCCTTGACTACACATTTTTAAGATATTCAAATTAAAAGATAGTTTTTTCGGTTACCCTAAATCAAATAAGATGTTCATATTAAATTGCGTGCATGTTTGGCAAAGTGTCAAGTATTAATAAACAGCAAGTCTCAAGAAAGGTGTGACTAAAAAGTTATAAAAGTTGAGGATTCTAAAGAATGTATGATCAACTTATAAACACATAAACACTACCAAATAATCAGTCACATATGGCCCAAAGTCCTAATACTTGTAAACTAGGCACAAATGAAGATTGAGTAGGTTAACAATATTCATCTGCGAGTATCATACTTGATTGTGGATGTGAACTGTATGTATTAAGATATTCAAATGACAACATTAAATACTTTGAAAAGCCAAGTAAATAATCTCTCAAACTCACTTATCAGTGTTCAAGACTGATGAGTCGGGTATCTCCATAACACGTCAGCCCACGTACTCACACCGTCAGTCACCTCCTTAATTACGGATGCCACCTCGTCCACGCTAACACGAATCTGCTGCTTGCTATCTCTCTCTCGGACGGTAACTGAGGATGTTGAATCAACTGTAATTGCAAATGGAACTCCAAGTTCATCTGTTCGTGCATATCTCTTCCCTATTGATGTACCTGCATCATGTTGTAGTTATGAATAGCTGATACCTTCATAGTCAATCAGAGTAATAATTGTATGGTTTTAAAAAGGAGGCACCATGAGACGCCAATTTGGCGCATGGTGTGAATGAAAGACGAAAGCATCGTTCATTGTAAGATAGGCCACACACTGGAAGAAGAAGAGAAGGCAGTGATTGTGCTGATGGTGGCCAAAGGGGGACTTTAATGTCGTCCAGGCCTTGTTCATCTCTCGACTATACGGACTGAACAGAGTCAAGAGCATTAAAGGATGTAAGACAAGATTGTCGAAGAATTGAGAAACTATGATGTATTGAGGAAGGAGATATTAGAGAAGCCGCTGGTCCTTTAATTTGTATCAGAATATTTCCTGTCATTGAAAAGTTGAACAAACACTAGTCATTTAAATATCAGTATGCTATTAACGAGGTGGATTCCTACAAGGGGTCATATACACCCAGTTGTTACTCCTTTTCTCCTCAAACTAAGTACACGAGTCTGAGTCCCCATTTGGCAAAGATTATAATAAATTGTAGACTTATTGCGCACCAGACTTGAGGTACCAAGTCATCCCAATAGGATGTCCTGCAAGTTTCCAAGGATTCAAGAATGCTCAACCAAAATTCAGGACAGAACCAGAAGAGGGAACAGAAAATAGAGGGTGGGTGCCTGGGTGGGTTAGAACGAGCAAGCTCACTGGTAAACCTAGAAATAAACATGGATTGCAACGTATAGATGCTGACCACTTGCTGTAGATCATCATGGAGCATGGAGCATACCTGTTATGTCAATCTTATAGGAGATCCCAACAGCAGTCAATGACCTGGCAATATGCCTGGCAACTTCCTCGTATTGTTCATTCTGTACCAGAGGAAATACTGTGCATTTGATTGGTGCTATAAGTGGAGGGAAACGGAAGACATTCAACTGTTCATCTCCATCTCTACTAGGTCTGGTATAAAAAGAATGCTCGTACAGACAGTATATAATCCTTCCAATACCAAATGACGGTTCAATCACTGACGGTGTAAACACTCTTTGATGTTCCTTTTTCTTCTCTTTGGAGATTGACAACATGTTCTTCATTATAGTCACAACTTTGTCAAGAGTACAGACATGAAACTCCGCCTGTCCCTTCTCTTCCATAGTCGCTTTCATTTCCATAGCTTCCTTTTCCCCCATGGCCTATTATTTAAAGTAGGAATGAGCAAATTCATAAATCTTGAAAAGCCAACCAATAGTTGTATACAAAGACACATTCCAATTCACAAACGCAATTTTTTGCCCCAATCACTCAATGCATACTTTTGCTAAAGATACATGCAATCAGGAAAACAGTTTAAATACAAAATCTAGACTCTCCAACCTCTTCCCCAAGGTCAACAACATATAATACCATCCGTTCCGCATCTTCAAGAACATGGCATCAATCTACAATAATCAATTATCTCATTTATCTGAAAACTTAAAACCAGAGTATCGCTACTAGACAAGAGGGGGAGTCGCCTTCCACAATCTCCAATCACGTAAAAGCAGAGAAAAAGAGAAGAGAATTTAAATGAAGAACAAGACAGAGACACTTCAGGACTGCTGATTGTATACAAGATAGCTAATAGACATCTAATATTCAAAGGTGGTTTTACCTCCAATGCTTCCACCACCATCCTTTGGTTACCCTTGAAGGCAAGACCCAGCTCTTTCTTCACTGGAGCTATAACAAGTTTCTGAAAAAGATAAAAATAACATCAGATATTTAGTTTCAACAATTAAGAAAATTATTATAACTATGAGTTGTATGTACATGTGCACCCTCGCACCCGCGCGCGCGCGCGCGCGCGCGCGCGTGTGTGTGTGTGTGTGTGTGTGTGTGTGTGTGTGTGTGTGTGTGAGAGAGAGAGAGAGAGAGAGAGAGAGAGAGAGAGAGAGAGAGAGACCTCCACTTCTTTGGGTTCCAGAAATTTTTCATGTGCCACCAGTGCAACACCACTTTTATCCTGCATGAAAGAAGTAAATATGGTCACACGCTCCACTATAGCATCTACCGCGGAGGAGCATAAATGTCCTATTACCATGTCACCAGTCATCAAGTGAAACATATTAAGTATTTACTACTATCACTTCCTCAAAGATATTCATTTGGGCAATAAAAAATATGGACAGGAGCATATTCTTAGAAAATCAACGAGATTCTCTGTTCCAATATATAGTATAAGAACCATGCTGTATGCAAATTCAACTGAACTCTTACCGTGTGAGCACGTAAATCATATGCAGATCGGCAATACCAACACATTCAATCCAACCATATGAGCATTCAATTTCAGCATCCCAACAGTCTGCAGCATAGTGTGCCATCTCATTTGCCAGATGTTGGCGGAATCGTAAGCGATCTTTGTCAATTCCAAGTTGAGTTAAAAATAAATAGACTCTTCCAATAAAATAACCCAGTGTTTCATTATTGACAATCCCCTAAGCAACACAGAGTTGGGAGTTATTGTCAGCAAAGAGAACAAAGTTTCAAGAGTATTATAAAGGAAAAACCTAGACAGGTATAAACTACACCAACCTGAGAAACAGCTTCTCCAATAGGTATTATCCTAGCTTGTTGTCCGGACACCTGGTCCTCTCTTGGGAACATCAAAAATTCCAACAGCGCAACTTCAGAAAATTTAGGATGAGACTTGTCCTCAGGATCCACAAAGTGCTCAATCTCAGCTAGTGTAAATTCACGGACCCTTAAAAGGCCTTGGCGTGGAGAGATCTGCAAAATTTGTATGTTTTAAACTGATGTCAATCCAAGTAAAGATTGAAGTAAACAATTATATGACATAATGTTATTTTCTAATCTCGTGTATGAGCGAGCATGTACTTGCATGTATGTGCCCCGGCAATTAAACTTAAAGATGTAATTAGACAGAGGGACAAACACACCATACAAGTATCATTTGGCAGTTGCTATCAATTTATTGAAATTTAACAAATTATCATCACACAAAACAAACTAGGCACTTATAAAACTTGTTTGAAATGAATTTTCATATGGCCAATTTTTTTCCTCATGTTAAAGATATATGGGAATGTTGGTCTCCACCTACTCTGGTTTTGGTCCATGAGTGGCCAATAGCTTGTACTTCTTTTCATGTGCTTTGAGGGCCAGTGATCATCTTGTTGACTTTGAGAAGAATTTAATTAGTTACCTACCTGAATTCCTTGTTGCACAGCTTAAGTGATAACCATACTTTAAGTTTCTTGAGGAATATATAAACTGGGAAAGTAGAAAATAAATCAGAAAAACAGAGTGACAATTCTTAATACACATTATTAAACATTTGTTTCCTAGTATATCACTCAGTTAGTCAGAAGAAACATTTGTAGAAAATATGAAAAGAACATAGAGAAAAGTAGAAAAATTTAATGTAACTAAAAAATAAGTTTATGACACTGTGTATCATATTTGTACACATCAAATTAGAAAATGTAGAGTTTGCTGGACTCTCCAAAGCACGTAAGTCTCAATTTCACAAGTGCATACACCAGATGAAATTGGCTTCCACGTTAAAAAGCTTAAAGCATCTCTTTGTAGTTCTTGTTATCAACAGGCTAAAAGTTAGAAACTAATGGTCATTTTTTTCCATTTGCTACAACCATTGCAGTCTATGAGCCTCAATCAACAAAGAGTGTGTGATTAGCTGGCAGATTAACTTCGACAAATTATTTGACACAACTACATCATTATGGTATCTCCGTTTCAGATGTATAATATATCCTGTGAATGCTCAATCCCAGACATGCATGCAATAATGCAACCATTATGGAAGTATTTGAGACCTCATTTCTAAAAGCTTGACCAATCTGTGCAGCTGCAAAAGGAAGTTTGTTCCCATTGTAGTAGTACAAGTCCTTGAAGTTCACAAAAATACCTTGAGCAGTCTCAGGTCGCATGTACCTGCAGTCAATTAGACATCAAATTAGTGCAATGAGAACAAAATTTCACACTTCATCAAATAGACACACATTCTCACCCAGGGCTCAAACCAGAAGGCCCAATAGATGTCTGAAACATGAGATTGAAAGGATATGGGTCAGAGAGAGGGTTCTTTGTATCTGGAGCCGTAATGCCATATTCCTTGATCTTTGCACCAAGCTCTTCAGCAGAGAGGTCATCCAACACAGCAAGCACGTGCCTTAGTTCCACAGCCTTCTCTGCACTAAGATTAGGATCTTTCTCAAGCTTGTCTTTGCAATAATCCTTCAGCAGGTGATCTGCTCTGTAACAGGTTCCAGATTTTTCATCTTTGACCATAAGGTCAGTAAACTTATCAACGTGGCCGGATGCTTTGAGCACGATCTCTGGTGTCACACAAGGGCAATCAACTTCTAACATGTTTTCTTCAAGGACAAAATGCTGCAGCATGAAAAATGACATGTGAACAGCAAAAACAAAGCAGGTATTTAAAACACGTAGGAGCAGTAATTGAAATTCAGCAAAAAAAAAATGAAGAATTTTTATCACACGAGACCAGCATACAGAAGAGCCAATTAGTTTCAGTTCTTATAGTGTCGAGATAAAAGATTGTATCGAGCATAAAATCAAATATTTACTTGGCATTAGTTGGGTGAGTCCAAGACTCAATGAACAAGAAATACTTTGAGGGGCACTGAAACTACTGAAACTATCCAATCAATATTTAATTCATATATGAGTTGAATTCGATATTTAATGATTGCCATATTGACATTTTTTTGTTATTATATAGTTAAACAGAAATTTTAGTTGTCAAAGGCATGCCAAGCGCAAATTTGGACTCTCTTTTAGTGTAGAAGTAAAGGCCATATTATTGTTATCCTCGATAAATATGTGTCATCTGTTGCTAAATTTGTTTGAAATTTCCCAAATTCGTAAATTCTGCACAGTTTTGAGTAAGTCACCCCCAACCCCACGATATCAACTGATTATTTTGCTAAATTTGATATTTATCAACTTTCTAATAAAGACACGGGCTATAAAAAAAAAAAACAATTACGATGCATAAAATTCACACTATCATCATAAAAATACATAAGTATTCCAAACCTTAATCCTAAGAAAATAAACAAAACTGCGCCTGTGTATTACTGTAAATAAAAAAACTTTGAGCAATTAATTCAGGAATCCTTAGCTAAACAACAGTATCGAAAATGAACAGATATCAATGAAATTGAATCATAATTAACAACTTCCTGTCCATAATAGTCACCTGACGCCAGAAGGCGAGGACGTTAGACTTAACAGCGCAACCGGGGGGTCCATAATCGTATAGACCAGCAACGCCACGGTAGATCTTGAAAGAGGGTATGTAAAACAAACGGCGTTCGAGGGTATTACCGACGGCCTGTCGGAACGCCTCTTTGTTGCTAGCTTCTTGTGCGGCGGCCATATCTGACTGACACTGAGGGCCAAAATCACGTACAAACCCTCAGCTAAATATCAGCTCACAGCCTCACACTAACAAAATAAAACAAAAATAAAAATCTTTTATAAAGAATCTTTGCAAATGGTCCTTGGACTTTAAATTGCCAAAAATGGTTCTCAATTTTGTTGACTCTATCGTGTTAGTCACTTCATCCATCTCTTGTCATTCTATGCTTGTGACAATTTATTTTGACCACATCAACATATTCTTTGATAAAAAAATTATTTTTTATTCATACATTTTGATGGATCAACAAGTATTACCTACTTATTTATCATTTATTTTTTATTTATTAATAATATAAACACTTTCCAAACAAGTAATAAATTAATCAAGTATTCATTTTGCATGACACACTAAAAAAAGTTTGGTCATACCGAACTTCTAGTTCAGATTGTCGATCACCCAATGAATGATTACTTAATTACACAATAGTTTATTTGATTCTAAATACACAATTGATTTTGAAAATAATAAAAATAACTTTAAATCCAACAAAAGTAACCAAATAATCAAATTAAAAATTTGAGGAAAGTTCTGATGATAAAATGATTGGAATTCATGATTTCATTTAATCGTTACCTAATTGATTTATCAACAAACTAACAAATTACCATTTAATATGTTGTACCCAATTTTTCTATTTTAACTAATTTCCCCTCTTGAGTAAAATTAGTCATAATCAATTGATTTAATCTATTATATTTTTATGTCGATTAAATTAATTGAATTAATTCTTCATGAAAATAAATCAATGAATCACCAATGGCTAGGAATACATTTCTCTCTCCTATAAAAATTTAGGATATTTACTATTCAGTCTAAAATGCACAATATTATGTAAAAATTTGTACAAATCACTCAGCACAATCGTTTAATGGCTAAATAAATGAAAGGCATTTAATACAATGGTGAATACACATGAAAATAAGTACTTTTATATTAAAAAGCAATTATTCAAATTAGGTTAAGTTACATCAATTATCCCAACATTAAAAGGTTTAATTCATTGTAAATAAAAGGTCCTTCAACTTTTGACACTTCTACACTTTGGTCCCAAGTTCACATTTTTGTACTCTTTTAGTCATTTTGCTCTTCGTTTGCATTGTTCTCCTTCAATTGGAGAATTTTACCTGCAAAGACAATATTTGCATGATTATGTGTAGGAATCCGCTCATTTCATCAATGTTTAATTCATTTTAGGCTTTTCAATAAGTGTGTCAAAACTCAAAACACAATTATCATTTTTCTCTCTCTCTCTTTCCGTGTGTTATTTTATTAATTTTTTTTAAAAGAAAGGCAAGAAAGAATATATATAACTAAGTTAAAAAAATTGTAACTTTTAAGTCTCCTTTTATCAAAATTTGTAAATAATTTATAGATGATCAAATTTTATTTTCAAGTGCACATTTCAATATATCTACTTATGATATCCACTTATTTATCACTTATTTGCGTCTATTTAAAAACTAATGGCCTACGCGGTGAAGCTTTTGATAAAAAAAAAAAAAAAAATTAGCATATTTCGGTAAATGTTGATGAAACGTGTAGTTGAAAATTGATAAAAAAAAAAATGAAATATATTATTAAAATTGAAATTTCATGAGGTTAATAAAAATGTATGAAACAAGGTGTACACCGTCTATAAATTCTTCCCAACTTAGGCTAAACGAGCTTCAAATTTGGGACCCTATGTACTCGTTGCATACGAGAGAATATTCCTCAAGACTCTTTAATGCATTGGTTTCATCAACAAACTGCTAACAATCATGGAACAAGATGTTTGTTTCTTGGGAAGATCGATGTATCCATTAATTTTTCAGAATCTAAATATTTTTCACATGAAATAATCATATCAAGTTCCTGTCTCCGCTACAGGGATAATGCCTGCACTTTTGAATTAACTTAAAATTTTAGATACATTGACATTAACAGTAGATGTTACAATTTTTATAAAAATAAATTTGACTTGCGCGATAAAATTTTAGAATTAATCCTCTAGTAAAAAAGATGCAAGCACAACACTGTAGCACAGAGTTTAGCCTAACTGTATGAGCGTGCGTGTGAGCTAGAGAATATGACATTGATTTGAAGTAACACATTAATTTTACATCATAGATGAACAACTAAACATGGTGCGTTAAACAATTCATCACATCAATAAAAATTGCCAAGAAAATAGGAATCACATGATTCCACTCTCTTTCCTAACGGTCTTGATCTTACCACTAAGCAGATCTTTTAGAAGAGCTGGAGGAAAAAGTGATTCAATTTCACTGGAGAGATCTAATAAAATTGTTTGATCTTTTCTTGATGATCTCTTTGTAGATGGAAGTGATTTGGGCTTTCTTGGAGCTGGTGGGCATTTTAATCGGATCTTATTACGATCCGTTAATGATGTCGGGGTTTTACAGTATCCATCTCCTTCTTCCTCAATCTTAATTACTTCTCCTGGACAACACACTTTAATCTTCAAAGAAAGAGCAGTTTTCAGTTGGTTTTCTTCTCTTGAAGCACCATTTTTCACAGGGCCAAGTACTTGGAAGAAATTACAGTTCGTAGCATGAAAATCTTTTTCGGAGAGAAACATATTCGATTTGTTGGGCAAACCCATAAATGAAAATGAAGATTCAAGAAACTAAATACCGAAAGTAACAGTTTTGAGTAAGTTTTTTACGAACAAAACTAACTATAGAAAACAAGAAGAATAAGCCTAAGAAGGGAAATTTTGTGGTGGGTTGATATATAGAGAGTAACTTGCTATTGTGTAATAATCAAATAAGTAACTTTTTGATTATTTTAGTTGACTTTTTTTTCAGATTTTAGCTTTTTCAATGTTTTGGATGAGAGAGAAAGACAAGGATTGTGCTATCCATTCTATTCTATACCCTTGGTGAAGGATCCAATGCAAACAACTGTAACCCTTTTTAATTTGTTATATGTGGGGCCTCAACTTCTCTTTTCCCTTTCTGTATAACTCACAGACACACACACAACAGTCAGACATTAAACAAACAAATAAAATCTTATGTTTGTGATCTCACTTTTGAGATTCTACTAACTTTGTTGCATCTATTCACGTGCTTTTCGCAATAGTGAAGGACCTTAAGAGTTCAAATTTGGACTCATTGGATTAAATTTAGGTAAATGAATGTTTAAGATCTAAAATGAAAGAAGGTATTTTGCATGAAAATAGATTCTGCATGAGTCAATTATACCAGTTTATCAGCATCCTTTTGTACAAACAGTCACTGATAATATAAATCTGATGTTCTGCTGGACAATATTCAAGAAGAAAAAACAATTAAATTCCCCTTTATTGTTCTGGATAGTTGTATCAGATCTAATATAAATGAGTAATTCTGAGCAGAGAAAACTGTAAAATTCTGATGCAATATGATCATAGGAACTAAGGAACATGCAGCATAGGATACTCTTCAACTGGAAAACTTAATGCATGCCTGATATAATAAGCTAACAAGAAAACAAATTACTTAATTATATCAGATTATTTTGTCAATTAGTTCCCCAAACAAAATGGATTAGTTGCCACCCAACCATTATTCAGATCCCCACCACTCCTTAATTATTAATAATAATAATAATTAAAATTTTCAGACAATCCAACATATATGCACTGTATACACACGCGACTGCCATTGGATCATTTGCCTTCTTCACATGGCCCACACTAGCTACACAAGGCATTTTCATGTTCTATGGAGTGGGCAAACATTGAATTATTCCTGATGTTGATTTTAATGTACTTTGGATTCTTGCTTTGAATTTAGTGGGGATGGGGTCCAGGCTTACGAAACCCACTTTTGAGATGACTAGTGCTGTTTCCTCGGTCGAAAATGATGCGAGCACAAATTTCTACTATCGAGCTCAGAACAACTCGATTCTAGAGTCGTTTTGAACATAAACTGTACTTTCATGTGTTGGACTACTCAAGCTCGACACATTTTGTTACCTGGGATGGTAGAGGTGGAGTGGAGGGAAGGGAAGGGAAGGGAAGGGGAGAGTTTCGAGTGCAAATCTCAATTAACATGACCAATTTTGAGGTGAATCGTGTTAATTTTTTGGCATGGCATGGCATGGCATGACGCAAGCCGCAAAATCTCTACCATCTAACCCAACACAATTCGATCATAGTGTCGTGCTGAATGAACAGTACTTTTCACGTTTCGGACTGTTATGGCCCACACATTTTGTTACCTTAAGGGGAAGTTGAAATTTGGTTTAATTAGTACAACATTTTCCTGTAACTTTATAAATATGAGAGTCACCAAAAGTGGTGGAGCTCATGATTACAATCATCAGTCTAGAGAGATGATGAATGATGAAATTTATGGCTAAGTAGAAACTTGATCACCACGATTTGTGGTATGCCCATGAAATTAAGGTGATGTGGAGTCCATTTGGGTTCCATTTTTGTCTGTTTTCTTAAATTACTGCAATAAATTAGATAAAATTATCACCGTTTTTTTATTTCTCGGCGGGTGATTTCAGTATATGAATATGTACTAATTGATACTAATTGATACTTAAATAATCAATAAAGCTACGCAGCATTTTATGATGGTGGGGGCATGAATGTTTCGATTTAAAGTGCACACACTCTCATGGCACATGTATAATTGCACTCTCATGCTTAATCATTTTGTTCCCATTATAATATAATCCTACTAAAATTTCCCAACATTCTATGGGCCTTTTGGACATTGAAATTTGTCTAATTTATTTTAGTATTTCTCCTTACTTTAGGCTGACTTTGTTATTAGTAATTATTGTCATCCATTTATTGAATAGATTAATTTAATGAATTATTCAGTTGTAGTAATAATAATAATGTACTGCCATGAGATATTGGATTAGAAGGAAACAAAGAAGAAATAAGTTGAAATCTATCTGTCCGAAGCACAATATCACAAGGACAAAATGTCTCTCCATAGTATTTTCATGAGGTTCCCTGAGAGGGGTTTAGTTGATCCATGATTCATGTTTTATAGAATTATGCGGAGAGACGTATTCGATGAAAGTCGTATGTAGGGCCTGGAGGGAGATCTTTCATATCTTTTGAGATTTGTCCAATTCTATATTGATCTACTTGAGTAAGAGTGCCAATTCATCATGTTGCAATACTAGGTACAAAAACCAGTTTATAATAATTCTTTACGGAGTCTACAGTTTAGGCCTTTGGAGGTTTAGCAAATTGCAGTTCAAGAAATTATATTCATGTAGTGCCAATTCGTCTAGTATTACGTCAACATGCTCATAAGAGATGTCTTACATAATGTCATCGGTATTTATAATTGAGAAAAGAAGAGAAAAAGCTCTCATTCAATGCATTCTAAGATAAGGAAATAACATGTTGAATCTCTGAGGGGAATAATGATTTGAATCAACACCAGCGATTATTTATAACGATGAATTAGAATTAAAGGGCAAAGAGTGCCAGATATTTGATATAGGAGTTAAAGAGAACCTGTAAGTAGGACTTATATTTCAAAACAAAGCTTGTTACTCTTCCCCGTCGATACCGAAAAATTAGAAGCATTTGCGGTGTACAATGGAAGGGCAGATTCATCATATTCTGCTTTTGCAATCCACATCTGCATTAAGAGAAAAGACATTCCCTCATCAGTTCTACACTATAAAACAAGAGCAGGTCCAATCTGTTCATTTCAGTTATGAGCATGTTTGCCAAAGCCTAAAATAGTAAAATTATTTAGAGTCTGTTTGTCTACCATTATTGGTAGAGAAATGGAGTAAGAAATAGTATTTTTTGAAGAATGTGTAGTTGAAATTTAAAGTAACTTTATTGGTTTGTGTGTGAAATATTTTATTGAGTGAATGTTTGGTTGAGATTGTTTACTGTAGAAAACAAAGTTTGTNGTGTGAAATATTTTATTGAGTGAATGTTTGGTTGAGATTGTTTACTGTAGAAAACAAAGTTTGTAAAAATGGTAGACAAACAGGGGCTTAATAAGTAACTTTTAATATATTTCCTTTCAGGTGGAGCTACCACTTTAATTTTCATGCTGCTTGGGGCCAAAGCAGAAATTTCCTTATTCATTCTGTCAGCAATACTTGTGAACATGGTAGAACCACCACTCAGGACTACGTTCCCATAAAGATCCTTCCTAATATCCACATCACACTTCATTTTAGAGTTGTATGTGATTTCATGAATTCCTGCAGCCTCCATTCCAATCATCGAAGGCTGGAAAAGAACTTCTGGACATCGGAAACGCTCAGCCCCAATAGTGATGACCTGCCCATCAGGCAACTCGTAGCTCTTCTCAATAGAAGAGCTCCTGCTCATAATCGAGAGCAATGTATGCAAGTTTTTCCTTCACGTCCCCCACAATTTCACGCTCTGCTGAAGTGGTAAAGGAGTAGCCACGCTCAATCAAGATTTTCATCAGGTGATCGGTGAGGTCATGACCAGCTAAGTCTATACGTAGGATAGCATGTGGTAGAGCATACCCCTCGTAGATTGGAATGGTATGACTGACACCATCCCCTGAGTCCAAGACAATACCTACAGCAAACAACAGGAAGCATTTGTTTTAATCTGTATCTAGTGGATAATTGCTAAATCACTTGACAGTATAAAGTATACTATTAAAAGATATAGAAATCCACTCTTGGGGAGGAAGTCCTTCATAGACGGAACAAATAAAAATATGTATGAATATTCATAGAGTGCATCAACTCTGTTAGTTCACTCAGAAATCATTCTCTGTAGACTCTTAACTAGTGGCAACTCATATTAATTTCCTGGAAACTTAACAAACCGTAAGACTGGAATTCATTCTATAACCCGAGCTCAAACTTGAAAACTCAAATAATTATATACTTCCAATATTAGAAGTTATGTTTGTTTCAATGCACAATTTTTTTTTCTTATTAATTTGATGCAATAATGAAGACATTAAAGTACTTACCACAGCTTGAATGGCAACATGCATGGCAGGACTGTTAGACGTCTCGAACATAATTTGTGTCATCTTCTTGCGATTAGCCTTAGGGTTGAGAGGAGCTTCAGTGAGTAGAATTGGATGCTCCTCTGGGGCCACACGAAGTTCATTATAGAAGATATGGTGCCAAATTTTCTCCATGTCATCCCAATTGTTGACAATGCCATGCTCAATTAGATACTTCAAAGTTAGGATACCACGCTTTGACTGAGCTTCATCCCCTACATAAGTATCTTTCTGGCCCATGCCGACCATCACGCCTGTGTGACGTGGGCGACCAATAATGCTAGGAAACACTGCCCTTGGAGCATCGTCTCCTGCAAATCCAGGATATCAAAAGGATCACATCATAATCTAAGTCAATGCAACACCAGAAGAATGGAACTTAGAAATATCTTATGAAAAGGACATTTGTGCTACATAATTCAATTTTAAAATTTAGGTTTGGAACCTTAACCATTCCTGTCTCATTGTCACAGACAAGAGGCTGAATATCCTCAGCTTCTGCCATCTTCAATCAACGACTGGAAAAACCACCAGTCTCTAAAAGTATATAGCATGATATTTGTATAAAAACCAATATAACGGAAAGTAAGAAACAGAACTTGTAAGATCTAATTTATTTTACAGGGGATTAAGAATTTGCACAACAGTAAGCATTTGCAACATAATATTTAAAGGCAGAGTTTGGTTCCTGGGGATGTGTGGCAGCATAATGGTTCTTACAAGAATAGGCCACTTGTGTAAAATAATGAGAAGCAATTATCTTCATTAAACCAAAAGAAAATTTTATTCCGTGTCTAAATTCCAGACACATTCATGCTATTTTCAGAGGCAGGGAAATGGAATCATAAAACAGTGGATTTAATTTTGCATGATATCATTTCAAATTTCAGTCATGTCCCTGATAGCAAACTAACTAAACAAAACTTTGTGCTAATTGCTCAAGATAAAGACCGAGGCTGTACAAAAATATTTTGAAACATTTCATGTCGTCGATCACTTCTACAGTTCAATAATACCACCCAAAGACGCAGATTAACAATTTTTCATTGTGGAAGAAGGCGGGAAATATATACCAATAGAATGGGAGATGCTTCACGACGAGAGACACAAGTGTTCGACCACGGGTGGGTGTAACATAAACAAATATGCAAGGAAAAAATAATTCCAACCTTGACCTGAACTTAATTCCATAGATGAACAATAGGTCAGAATATTGGGTGATCAATCGATTTGAAATGCCTTTTAATTAAATTGAGATGTTCTACATATGATTCACTTTGATCAGCAACAGCATTCAGAAGAAAGATCTAAAACTGATTTTTTAGAATGCCGTATTGTAGAATTATCTCAAATACAGGCATAAATTCAACAACTCAACCTCCACATTAGAGCATATATGAAAAATAAGATCAAATGGATAAAATGCAACAGCTTAAACTTTTAATTGAGATTGTTAACAGACCTCGGCGGCGAAAGGAAGCCTGGCCGTGCAGGAAGGTGGTTGGAATTGTGGAGGTGGGCACCACGGCCGGCCTCAGTAGTCAGAAATCTGATAGGAAAAGGTGAAATAAAATCGAAACCCCAATTTTCAAATAAATGGACGTTTCAAATGCGTCGCCGACGATGCCTTCGCGCGCGTTTCTCGCTCCCTGAAATAGTGGCCCGCAGCCCATTTCTTTTTTGGATTAATCTACTTCTACGTTGGGGTGTACATAAGGGTGTCCATAATGAACACCCGACACCCCCTATTGAATGGAGTGCCGACCCCACCGACCTTCCATCCAATAAGGAGGTGTCGGGTGTCCATTATGCACACCACGATGTACACCCCGATGTACTTGTAGTATAGTCCTTCTTTTTTCGGGTCTGGAATCTCAAAAAGGGGTTACGTGTCTATCTCAACTAAAGTGTGGAGTTAGAATCAATTTTTAGTAAATTTTGATAAAAAATAATTAAATATAATTAAAAATTGTGATTATTATAATATATGTAATTAAAATTAATTGTTAACTTGACTTAAATTAAAAATTAAGAGTTTGTTTGGGAAGGATTAAAATTCAATTAAAATTGAAAATATAGCCGTTATTGGGTTTCACTCGTCTAATAAAACTCAACTCCAACGACCATATTTTCAATTTTAATCTGATTTTAATCCCTCCCAAACAAACTCTAAATAATTTAAAGAAAAAAAGAAGATATAAAATGAGAAAAATTATAAAATCATAAAATAACTTGCGGCCGCCTTCTGCCCCCTTATGATATCCATAGTTAGTTGCTTTAAAGGATTTGTCTAATTATACTCTCATCCTTATTGACTCGTTCCTCAAAACAAATAATTCAAATGGTCCTTTAGTTTTGGACAAGTCCTTCACTTTTCTTAAGAATATTTCGACCATTCAATATTAAGCGTTCCATTTTATAAAAACTCATTTCCCTATGAAATAATTTTATACGTAAATAAAAAAAAAATTCTTAATTTTTTACCACACATTCTCCAACTTTTTACGATTCTAAAATGCATTTTCTTGAAAAAAATGGAGCCTAAACACGGACACCAATCGTTGAACTCTTTTCAAATTCAACCTCGTCAATTTAAATTGGTCGAAAATCATTTTTCTAAAATATATTGACTCTGACTTGATCAAGCAACTAATTTGGAGCCACTTTTTCAAGTCACCAACCTCTAACATGGTTTGTAAGTCAATTGTGGATCGAGTTGAATTTCAGTCAATATATTTTATTGATGATTCCCACACTGAATTTTGCATACAAGAAAATTTATTAATTATTTCACGACATATTTTATTCAACTATAGAAATTTTCTCACAATTACACTGAATTATTTCAAAACCACGTTGAAAGGGCAACTTTGAAATATAAGGAAATATTAAAATAAATGTTAAATGTAGGGGGGGACACCCAATCCGAGTTCAATTTTCCAAGTTAATCACGTGGAATTCATATTGTTAAATTTTAAATTATTGGATTGTTGTCAAATTGACACTTGCAATTGATGTCAATAATCCTATAACATTGTTGTGCTAATTCAGTTTTCCAATAATTAATCACCTAAAATTAATATTATTACAATTAAATTATTGGGTTGTTGTCGAATTTGCACGGTCGAAAAAATTATTATTTTTTATTATATATCAAGGACATGATGCAAAATTGGTGAATTAGAGCGTGAAATTTCAACCTTTTGTCTCATTCGTTGTACTTAACTTGGGATATAGGGTCATCTCCGTTGGAATTTGATTTAGAGAATAAAAAATAAATTATGAAAAGTGACTTTCGCGTTAACTTCGATCAAATATTTGGACTTGATCCGATAGTCAAATTATGAATATAAATAGACTAGTTTGTTCTACTCGTCGAGTAGATCGTCATGGTATATCTGAAATCTCAAAATCAATTCCGGATGAATGGAAAATTGTGATCCAAAGTTGGATAAAAAAAGAGGATACACGGGTTGGAAAATGGCTAACTCCTTCGCTCGCATATCGCTCGAGCGACAGTCTAGCGACATGCAAGCGAGAGAAGTTCTGATGACAAGGTGTCACTGTCGCTCGAGCGAGAGGTCAACGACAACAAATGCTGAGACCTTCGGCAAATGTTGATGAGTTTGAGGCGCGACACTTCACTCGCAACTCTTTTTCTTCTATATATAGGACCTTTTGGACGTTCATTATGCATCACATATCATTTGCATTGAGCATAACATCAAAAACTCTTGCAAAATACTCTTCAAAAGTCATTCCAAAACCATTTTTCGTATAGAGAGAAAATTTCGTTATAAGTTCGTTGTTGTTTGTGATTTGAAATGCTTCTATCACAAGTTATATCCGTTGTATCTTGGGACACAAGTGCGGTAGTCCGTTAGCACTGTTGCGGGGTAATATTGTTTAAAGGAGAAATTGTTTTCACTATATATCTTATCTCTTCTATATAATAAGTGTGTATGAAACGGCAGAGTAACAGAAATTCTTGTTTTCCATCTACTGCTCTACCGCCGTTAAATAAGGATGTTGAGTTCCATCTACCACTGTTAAATTAAGGATGTTAAGTAGCAATTAAGGCAGCCGTTTATCTTCTGTCAGCTTAGGAACTGAAGAGGCTAGAGACTGTTATGGAAGTATAAGTAAGATGATGGACAATTACCTGTAATTCGAGAGACTTGAGCAATTTATATTTCCAGCAACAGATATTAGCCTAATAACAAGGTGATTTCCATTGAATTCTGAAGCTGAAAATCAAAATTTGCCTAAAATCCAACTGCAATCGACGTCCAGCTAATGCGCCAAAATCGCAACCACCTATAGTTCCTTTTGGTACTGTTTCTGTATTTGTGTTAATTGGCTAGAGGGTTATGTTCTTCGAGTGAATATAAAGGACCGTTCAATTAAGTTTTCATGAGCTTGATTTGAGCTGTTGCCTGTTGGGTTATGATTC
>CAIGRT010136200.1:0-10161 GCA_903798405.1 Fraxinus platypoda
ATCAGTAAATGTGATGAAGTAAGAAAAACCTCATTTAGCATTAATTGACATGGGTTTAGTTCATGAGACCGCAGCGGAGTAGAGCAGCCACAACGCGACCTTACCTTAGCTGGATCTCGCCCAATAATTGTATAGTTCTTTCTCCTTTTCAAGTAAAAGGCAATTTGGTCATCTTGTCCAACATTCATGATTCGTATTTCTCTAATAATTCAAAATCATTTGACCCAAATATACATCTCTATATAATTTGGAATTGCATTTTTCATTTATGTGATCAAGCCTGTAATGTCAGATATAGGTAATATTTAGGTTATCATTTTTATGTCTTTTAATTTCTATACTCATTATAGAATACTCAATATTTAGAATATAAATGTCATTTTTGTAATTTACTATAATCATTAAGATCTTATCAAGATAAAATGAATAAATATTGCCCTTAACATTAAAATAATTCATCTCCAAACATGAAATTTAAATAATGTTCTTGGTAATAACGTGAACAGAATAATATTTCTCTAATTCTAATACTAAGCCTAAAGAAAATAGCAAAAAGTATAATCCTATAGGTAATACAACAACATTTGCTCAATTTCAACGTGCAATACAACATCTCCTTTTTGCAGTAGTCTACTTCTATTCAGTTTCTCTATATTTATACAAATATGAAATCCATATCTAGTATCTAATACCCAAGAAGCTAATGAAGTAGACATAAGCTTTCTCTTCTAATGACCTTTCATTCCACATTGATATCTAGGGCCATCAAACTTGATAATGTTCTTATTTGCTTTGACTATCTTAGCCATCTTAGATGCTTTCCCAAAACCTCCTTTAGACTTTCTCATAGTGTCCTTAGAAGAACCAATGACTAAGACTTGATCACTACTAGTTTTAATGTTGGACTTAATAGTCTTAAGCTTGTTTAACAACTCAGGAAGTATACACTCGAGTTTATTCATATCAAAATTCATAATTAGGTAAGAATGACTCTTTGGTAGAGATTGTAGAATCAAATCAGTACTTAGTTCACAGTCCATTACTAAACCCAATTGAGACAACTTCTCAATATAGTCAATCATCTTCAAAACATGTTCACTAACTGAAGATCCTTCTACTATTTTTCACCGGAATAGTTGATTGAAAGTCTCATATCTTCCACACGTGATTATTCATCATATAACTTTTTGAGATGAAAAATCATGTTTTAGAATCTATATCCTCTTGTTGCTTTTGTGACCCAAGTGACATAGTTGCAAGCATCACATATGATGCGGCATTATTGTTATCACTGTGTTTATTATAGTATCCTCCCCTTCCTTAGTCGAATCATCAACAGTATCTCTAGAAAGGGCTAATCAAGAACATAATTAATTTTTTCATGCCTAAGAATAATGGTCAGATTGCGGCGCTAATCAATAAAATTTGGTTTGATTGTTGACATCCATATGCCTCTCAAATTCGTATGGTTACTCATAATTCAATATATGTAAAGGACGAAAGTTAAAAGAATAATATATAAAAGTGCATTAATTAATTTAATATGGGTTTTTATTAAATTAATTATGCTCTCATTGTTTAACTCAAATTTATTGCCCTCTCATAAATTTATGGAATCCATACTTGACTCCTAGTGGGCTGGGATCCCATTTGTTATATTAAGACCTTGAGTGTACCCAACAATTCTTAATAAAACATTTGGGTAGATACTATTATCAATTGTATCTCCATACAACTCTCAGATCTTTAACAGTGCAATTCTTTGTTTTCACACATTTTATGTGTGAGCTTAACATGCCTTTAGAATTTATCACATTGTGTATACTCAATAAAAGATAAATTTTAATTAAGTCGAACCCATCATTCAGAAATATCTAATATTTCATATTGTCAAATAAATCCATAATAGACCAGGATTAAGTGTACTCAACAAGCTAAAATCGATTGAAGACTCTGATTTTTCACTATAATGATGGAATGCGAAAAATAAATTGACTTAATATTTTAGCGAGGTGGATTTATCACGTAAATGTCTCATCATAATAATATATATATTTTATAATATGTCTAGCATGGGAATAAACATTCATATAATAGTGTGAACGATTACAGACTTTTACATATAGTCTTCTCGAGTTATAAGGAAGACTAGTTGGTATGTTCTTATGGGGTATAACATTAACTCTTACAGTGCTCCATCTTCGTGGTATCATCATCTTCTTGTTTCTTCAATTAATCCAGTTGCAATCTGTAATATATACTAATTGGCACGTATACAACAAACTCGTAGGTCCAAAATAAATAAGAACTCGCTGGACTATAAAACAAAAGGAATAAAACTAACCATTCAACAAATTCACATGGTCAAATCCATAATCATCCACTAAATATATATCCATCACATAAATCATTCCTATATAATATCTAATATTATATGTAAAGATGTTTCAAATTTCTAACAATTATGGTCGTCTAAACTAATTTAGACAAAAGGATCGGATTAATTAATTAATCAATTGATTTAATTGAAGGTTTATTTAATTAAATATAAAATTAGAATCTAACGCTAATTACAAAATTATAGGGCAAAACAATTTAATTAAAATCAAATTCTAGTTAAATACAAAATTAGAGTCAAAGTCTAATTCCAAAAAAAAAAAAAAAAAAAATTAGGGCGAGACAATTTAACTAAAATCAAATAAACAATATACTAGGGTGGATAATTTAATTAAAATCAAATTTTAATTAAATATTAAATTAAAGTCCAACTCTAATTTAAAATGAATTAACATTTTAATTTAGGATAAAACTCCTAAATAAAATAAAATTCAATTTAGGGTCAAAGTTTAATATTTAAGTTAAAATCCAATTTTAACGATAATGTAAAAAGTCGTGAATTTTAAATGGGTCAAGATTAAAATTTGGGTTAAAATCAACCTTCTGTTCAAAATTAAATTTAAGGATGAATCTTTCAAAATCCAATTTAAAACTCTTTTCAAATTTGAATTCAAAACAATTTTGAAAATTACAATCTGACCTCTGCTTTTAAAATTATAACCAGGACGTTCTAATTTTGTAAATTGCAGAAATACGTCCTCCTTTTAAACTTGCAAACTGATCACTTATTTTAAATTAAAATCAGCCCTTTCCAAATTCTCAAATTGGCTCTTCAATCAAAAATTACAAACTTGACCCCTGAAATCTTATTACAAGCGGGCCCATCAATTTCTCAAATTGCAACAAAGGCTCCGTCTTTAAACACCCGAAACCTTAAAAATTATTTCTCTTTCTTCTGATCTCAGTTGTGCCGACTACAATTGGCACCGCATCGAACGACCCATGATGCCCAATCGATGTGTATCACACTTGGAAATTACTTTGACAACGTTGAATGCTCTCATTGCAACTGCAGCGCCTAGTGCTGCAACAAGGTGCGCGCTGAGGCACAGTTCAGTTGCAAGCTGCCGCCACTCCTGCGGCCACAACATCACCAATTGCCGCCACCCATGTAGCTCTTCTGACCCCCTTTCAACCAAAATTTTATTTTCTTTTTCAAAACAGATTTTGCTAGAAACACAACTCTACAAATATTAACATTTTGCTAGAAAATATGCTCCTTAGGAGTTGATTTTTTTTAAATAAATAGTTTGTTGTTGCTCCTGAAATAATACAACATTATTAATATTTTAAAGAATAATATTTTCTCTTGAACTACATAAATTATAATTTTCAATATTTCAGAAAAATATTAACATATTGCTCTTGAAAAAGTAATAGTAAAATACAGCGTGCACTCAAAGTAGCACATGTTTTAAAAAATGTATATCTCGTTATATTACTGAAGAAACACAACATTATACTATTTTGAAAGAATATTATCTGCACATGAAGAGCATGCCATTACAATTCAATATTTCGGAACAATATTAACATATTGCTCCAGAAGAAGCATACTTTTATATTAAATTAATATACTAGAAGAATAATCAATTGTTGTTCTAAAATGAAACATGATTCTAATATTTAAATATCCCAGAAGAATCTTGCAGAATCATTTGAATCAATTATCCAAATCAATAGTCTAGAAGAATATTATTTTTATTATTTTTGAAGAAGACAATATAACACAAATCAATTATGATTATTCTTTAAGAATATCAAACGAAGAATTGGTTTGATATTTTATGAGAGTTTTATGAAATCTCCTGAAGAGTCAATATTAAGTGATATAGAAGAGACAAATTTTATGTTAGTATTTTGTTTTTCACTAACTAAGGGCCCGTTTGATTTTCATTATTGTAGAATGAGAATGGAAAATATAGCCGTTATTGGGCCCCACACAAGAGATATAAATTCAAAATTGATGGTTTGATGTGATGGATAACGGTCATATTTTTCATTTTTATGGATGAAAAATGAGAAACAAACGGAGGCTAAATATAACATAAACTTTCAAAGTTTCAAAATCGGTGTGTTACTTAGTATAATTGAATTATACCAAATGTTCAATTTGATTTTATTATTTGGCATGATCGATCAGACCATCCTAGATCAATAATGATACAAAAAATTATTAAGAATTTGAATGGATATTCAGTGAAGAACCGAAGATTTTTCAATTCAATGAATTTCTATATGACGTTTGTTCTCTTTATTGAAAATTGATCGTTAACCATCAATAGTTAAATAGGGACTGCAATTCCTATATTTCTGAAAATTAATTAGGGTGATATCTGGGACCCTGTTACACTTCATATTGACCATCTAAATATTATTTGTATCTAATAGATTTCATATATCTAGTATTACATGGTTTTCATAACCTGAAATTTAAAAATTACTGCTCAAATTTTTAATTATGAGCATAATTTTTAGATATACAATAAAGATTGTGTATCTTGTTAATACTCTATGAACCTAAATCTCAACATTTTAATAAGTATTAGTTGAGATGACTACAAATTGTTTAAGATTGTTGTTTGTTAAATACCTTCAATTAATTTTTAAATCATCACTATTGAGAACAAAGTGCTTCCCAGTTCTGTCTAGGGAATGCTATTAGCATCATATCAAAATCAAATTTTTACCCCTATATTTAACTTATGATCATAGTCTAATTTTTCATCTAATTATTTTGATAGTGTAATATATGTACAATTGATCCATCATAATACACTGAAATAGAAAATAAATAATGCTAAGAATAAATGCGTAATTTGAACCATTATCTCAAATGTGTGATATTTTATAATGCGATTTGCTAATTCTCAATTTGATTGGACAATTCTCTCAACATTAGGGGAAAAAAAATTAAGAAACTGAAAATAATGTACAAATGCATCATCATATTATCTAAATTCACATAAAAAAAACATGAATCGAAAGTTCGAAAGATAATTTATTTAGATGCATTTACAAACAAAAAAGACCAACAATATCTCACACACCAACTTCAAATACTCCAATTCAAATAGTAGCTGGACAACAATTAGTTAATAGTATATTTGATAAATTTATGGCACATCTGAAGCGTAATATGCGATTCTAATATAAAAATCTACAAACGAAAATGGAACAATTAACAAAAATAGTCCCATTAAGAAGACATATACTCTTGATGAGTATTTGGACATAACAAATTATAAAATCCCATAAAGAGGTCTAGGTACCTGATCTATTGAAAATTGAGATATCTCTATAAGTTATCGATTTATGCAAAATAAATAGAATTGAAAAAAGAAAAAAAAATGTCGACTACACTTTTGTACATGAAGTACTACATCACATTAAAAATAGCGAGAAATCGAAATAAATTTATTGAAGCGAAGTAATGACTGGCAATTAAAAGGACACAATCCTAGTAAATTTGAATTTACTAGAGATACTTGAAATTTCTGGACCTACAGTCCGAAATCTAAAGGTGCATACTTATGCAAAAAGTAAATGAGAAAACGAAATCGTAACATGTAGTGCATGAGTTTTAAAATAATAAATTTTGCAAAAACCATGGTCAACAATCATAAGTCCGTATCTTGTTATCGTGACATTTCACGAAATTTGAAATACGGTTATAATCAACTCATCTAGCATGATTATTAATGTTATCCCTAAATGATTTAATACGTCTGAAGCATAATTCAAAATATATTATCATGAGAAGAGTAAATACACGTTGTACTCTTTTTCTCTTGCCCAAGATTTGATAAGATTTTTAATAAGGTAACTTTTGTGACTTATTCAAAGGAATATTAATTTTTTTTTTCCTTTATTAGGATTTTTCTCATAGGGTTTTTTCTAATAAGGTTTTAACGAGGCATATTCTTTGTAATGATGTTCATAACCTACAAGATATTTACTCTCAAAATAATATTCATTTATGTATGAGACTCTCAAAGAGATCAACAAGAGCTATTTTTTGAATCATCATATTTCTACAGTCATCAAAGGTATCTCGTATGAAGACAATGTTATTTGAAAACTATACAAGACAATATGAGACATAACATTGAAGACACTGACATACAAGACATGTATCGTTGAATAAAAGAATTTTCACTTATTGAAATCATGGGGAGTAGCTGTATTTTTTTTTCTTCGGTCAAGTTTTGTCTCACTGGATTTTCTTGACAAGATTTTAACGAGACATCATTTTATTATTCCAAATTATTTGTACTATTTTTTCATTTATTGATAATTTTGTCCCATCGAATTTTTTGCTAAATAATGCTTTAATGAGAAAGTTATTGTGTAAATAGTAATTCAAGAGAGAGTGTTGTAATAAAATAGTATACACTTGTAGCCCTAGATTTTATTACTATTATATCCCTTATATTTCCAAATTTTCCCTATAAATATGAGGCTTTATTTCTCAATTTAATACAAAAAAATTTATTGACTTCTCTCTTTTGTTCTCTACTTCTCTCTAGTATAACTACACATTACAATTTTTAACATATAACCACTCAGAATTTAAAATATTAAAATTTGGTGATGTGTCAACATTCTAATTTTGGAAGCCAATAGGATCGGGACAATAAATTTTGCCTCTTAAATGTGAGTGAAATCAAGTTAAATAGTTTTTAATTTAGGAAAAATATTTTTGTCCAAACCTTTCAATATCGGTGCAAATGTCCCAAACTTTTGCATATTAGCATTATTTGTACTTTTTGGATGGATTTCATCCAGAAGACCGCTAGTTTAGCACTTGGGCTACATTTTCTTTTAAGAGTAAATTGCACATGTATACCAATTGTTGATGATGAGTGTATTTTGTACATTTATTTGAGTTTTTAAGTTAAGAGTATTTATTGGTTATTTTGATGAATTATAGTTTAACTCTATGTATATTATGTTTGTTAGCTACAATCGACATAAATTACGGAATTGAAGAAAACTGGCGAAAGGGGCAAATTGTAAGAAATTCAAAGTTTGGGGACTAAAGTGTACTTAAAATTTGTGTCGAATCTCAAGATGAAGATTCAAGATGTGCTAGGGGTCAACTGGATGAGAAAAGAAATCAAAGTGGTGAAATATAGTTCAAGTTCCTGCAGAAAAAACTATACTCTGGATTTTCAGCCTAAATTAGAGACCTATTTTTGACATAGTAAATATTCGAATTAGAAACATGATATGTTTAGAAGTCTTGTAGCCCTTTGAGTTAGCTTTTCAAAGCACTTTAAATTACCTTATTCGAAAATTGGGAGAGAAAGTTATGACAAAAATACTGATGGCTGCTCGGGAAATACCTAGGCGCGCCAATACAATTTTCGAGGTGCGTTCCTAACCTCTTCCCTTGACCACCTGAGGCCAAATTCACCCTGTATCTCACCTGTAACTAGGAGCGCACCTTGAAGAAATCTAGGGCAAAAAAAATTGTTTTCTTTTCTTGATTCGATAAGTTTTGATACATGATCTTTTGCATCCTTTATAACTCAAAAAATGTCCAAAAGGTGGGGAACCATTATTTTATCATTGAAGAAAATCTAGCAAGCAGCGACGAAGAATTTTACAACAGAATTTGAAATTACAAAGCTCAAATTGAAGATTGAAGTGTAAGAAATCATGTTTTTGAATTCTCCATCTATTTTTTTACGTGGGTAATGTCTTTCCATATCTTTGTATAATTTGAATATCATAATACTAGGTAAAACTTCTTGTGTATTGGATGAATGATGAAACCTTGAATTATATTTCTTACAACTAACTACCAGCTATACAATTGATGCTAACTGAGTTCTAATAAATATTGCGAATTTAGGTGGGGAAATGCTCCTCCTAAATTTGCAAAATCGGGTGGTGGTTGTGGTTGTGGTTCAATAATTGAAGTTTGGCAAAGGTGGTGATTGAGGGGGTGGTTGTGAGGGTGGCAGCAGCTAGGTGTAAAAGGGGAATGATTATGTTTAGGTTGAGAACTATGGCGGTGACTACAATTGAGGGTTGTGGTGGTTTTTGGTGGGTTGGTTGGAGTTGATGAATATTATTTTTATTTTTATTATATTTACTTAAAGATAAGGATAAATTTGTCTTTTAAAAATATATTAATAAGATAAACCCATTAGTGATCTTATCCCGAATGAAGTGGCAATCGATCTTTGTATGCTTCGTCCATTCATGAAAGATAGGATTAGTAACAATATGGATTTTAGCTTGATTATCACATAACATACTCCATTTGATGATGTTCAACAAGTTTCTTATTATCTCCACATAAACATATAGGCCCGTAGATGCTAAGCTCTTCCCAGATAGTTTTCAGCTTAGTGAAGTAAGTGCTAACCAACAATTGTCCTTGTGTAAGGTTCATCAATTCACACCCTAGTTGAAATATGCGCGGACCATTTTTCTGTTGATAACATTCATTGAGATCTATCCAGATCTCATGTGTAGACTCAAAATATATCACACTTACAAATATCTCCTTGGATATAGAGTTGAGGATCTTAGATATTACTATATTATTGTTGCGGATGCATAAGTTGAGTAGATCATGAGCACTCTCATGCTGTAGAATTGATGCATCAATAAATCATAATTTGTTCTTCACTGATAAGGCTATCACCATAGCTCGACTCCAAGATGCATAATTATCCCCTGTTAAAGGTTGTGAAACAAGCACAAGACCTAGACTATCTAAGTGGTGAAGAAAGAATGGACTAGATCCATCATTAATGGTGGAATTGCTCGTTGATGATGAAGAAGCATGAAGTGATTGATTCAATGCATCCGTGGCCATGATTGATCAGAATCCTCAATCAAATTGTAGTAATTAATGGAGTTAACCAGATCTAGAAACCACAGTGACAAAGAAGCAAACGTGCTATGATACCATATTGAATAAGAGAGATGTGGATGTAAAGAAAAACTTTTCTTATTCAATTTAACTTCATTTGCAATACAACGAATTATATAAATAGAAAGTTGAGCTAACTAACTACTTAACAAACAACAAATTGACAGCTCCACATAAACGGTCAGCTATGGAACTACAACTAACGACCAGCTATACAATTGGCGCTAACTGAGTTCTAATAAATATTGCGAATTTAGGTGGGGAAGTTCTCCTCCTAAGTTTGCAAAATTAGGTGGTGGTTGTGGTTCGATAATATGAAGTTTGGCAAAGGTGGTGATTGAGGGGGTAGTTGTGATGGTGGCAGCAGCAGCTAGATGTAAAAGAGGAATGATTATGTTTGGATTGAGAATTGTGGCGGCAACTGCAATTGAGGGTGGTGGTGGTTTTCGGTGGGTTGGTTGGAGTTGATGAATATTATTTTTATTTTTATTATATTTACTTAAAGATAAGGATAAATTCGTCTTTTAAAAATATATTAATAAGACACACTTACTTTTAATATCTTGAAGATTGGGGAAAAAATAAGACACTAAATTGGTTAGAGACATGATTACTACTTTTGTCAAGGTTCGGACTACATATACAATTTTACCCTTAATAGGAAGTGTAGTTTACACGCAGTCTTTTAGGACCAAATTCATTGAAAATGACAAATTATGCCAGGAATGCAAATGTTTGGGTTGGGGCACCAAAATCGAAAATTTTGGACCAAAAACGTAAGATGGACAAAGGTTTGGACCATTGGCACCAAGTTCCAGAAAAATAGAATTTGGAATATTAAGAGGCAGTTCTCTTTGTGTTTCAGTTTTCTG
>CAIGRT010136230.1:0-16776 GCA_903798405.1 Fraxinus platypoda
CTAGCCATGGAGTTGGGAGCTGATCACATTGACATTGAGCTTAAGGTGCCTTTTCATTCATATTAACGATGTCTGAATTATAATTATTAGCGGTGCAATTAATTCTTTTAGATAAAGTTCAACAACACTACAAGACAAGTTCTATTCTCAATAAACTTGGAGCTGTGTTGGTTAAGAGACCGACATTGGATGTCTCTAAGCTCATTCATGATTAAAGCAAAAATAGAAAGAATCAGTGTTCAACTTGCTCTCATCACTTCTCATTGGGAACAAAACTATTTGTTTTAGTGAGAATTGTCAACTTCAACAAGAAACTGAGCACGAAGCAATTTCTTAGAACCTATGGCATTTGTTGTCCCGTGAAAATTGCATGCAGTGTTTGCAACATTATGCTGTATGTGATTTCAGATGTCTTTTATATCTTTATGCTTATATTCTATTGAGAGCAGCTCAACACAATCTTATAGTGAAACTATTTTGTGAAGGCTGCACATCAGTTCAACGATTTTTTGCATGGAAATAAGCCTGGAAAATGCAAAGTCATTATTTCTTCTCACAACTATGATAGCACTCCACCGGTTGAGGACCTCGGAAACCTGGTTGCAAGAATTCAAGCTGCTGGAGCTGACATAATAAAGTTTGCAACAACAGCTTTGGATATCACAGATGTGGCACGTGTTTTTCAGATAACAGTTCATTCCCAAGTAAGAAGCTTTATTAAATTATTAATTATTGATTTATAAAACTTTTTCATGCAAACTGGTTAGATTAAGCTATAAAGATCCAGGATCGTAAAGGAGCTTCAGAGTTTGTGAATACGCAAAATAAGTTCTTTCCCCTAGCCAAGCAGTTTCGGATAATAAGATGAATATGGTTATCTTCTCCTCACCGACCCCCCCCCCCAACACCACACACACACAAAAAAAACCTTGCCACTTATATGGTTTTCTTTAACTTATATGTTATTCATACTAATCAGAAAATAAGACAATAAGTATGATATATAGTTAAAAAAAAAACATTACTTCAAGAAGAATAAGAAAATCTACTCAAATAAGTCCACTAAATAGGCCATCAAAACTTGGACTTTACACCAAGAGCATTTTCAACTTGATGTGGATGGTAGCTAGGTGGGAGAGACAGGTTAACTTATGGGGAGGGACCAATTGCTTTTCTTGAATTAAAACTCAATATCAGCAGCTAGGGAGAGGACCACACCCTAGCGCGGAGAAAAATTTCATAGATCAGCATAGGTTGATTTAGACAGGAAGTGATTAAATTACAAGATTTGACTGTTAATTAATCCATGTTTGACAGAGAGCATAGCCGTGTTGAAGTTTCTTTCTGCGTTTGGAAAAGGAATGATCTGAAAAATGCTTTTTGACCCCAATGATTAGCTCGTGTGAAATAGAAGATTGTTGACTAAGGGCTTGTTTGACAACCATTTTAGTAGAAAAAAAAGTTTTGAATATATAGTGATTTTTAAGAGAATGTTTAGTTAAAAAATAGGAAACAATTTTTGGTATACATGTAAAATATTTTATCGTGTGAATGTCTGGTTGAAAATGGTTTTATAGCGAACCATAAAATAAATTGAATAGTATCAAACATGCACTAAGAACAATCAAAATAAATAAGGGCATGTTCTCTTTAGCATTTTCAAGCCGTTTTCTGTTTTTTATTTTTCAAAACAGTTCTCTTTTCTATTTTCGAAAACGTCTTTTTGAAAACAAGTTAAAAATTTACAAAGAAAACTCAAAACGACAGTGTTTTCAGTTATAATCAAGTCAAAATTTTCAAAACGCGTTTTGGGTGTTTTCAAAACAATTTTTCACAATGTCAAAAAGAACACATTTTCAACAATCTCAAAATGGATACTCAAAACACAAAACCCAAAATGAATTCAAAACTTAAAACACAAAATTAAAACACAAAGAGAACAGAAATAATTGGAAAGCGTGACGAAAATTTTAAGAGAAGAAATTATCCAGGTCAAGAAAAAAGAAATTAAAACAACAGCTTTTCATGAGCTCAATCACAATATGCATACTTGGTAATGCAGATAGGTTGGTGCTAGACGATGAAAATATGAAATTTGTATGTACATTATCCTGCTCAATCATGTCTAATATTATGTAAAGACAGTGCCATACGAGGGGAAGAGACAGATTTATGTGACTTACAAATTCATATTGGAAGTGTTCCTTTAAACTTTGAGCAATACTATTTAGTGTCATTGGGGTTACAACTCCAGTGTAGGTGGCAGTAATGTGGTATTAAATGATAAGTGAAATTAAATAACTCATGTAATTCGACCTTTTATTTAATATTTCGTCTAGTGCCACCGGGGTTGCAACCCCAACGGGTTGCATAGCATTACTCTTGAACTTTACCCGGAATAGTGAAAAACATGGAAGATTTTTCTCAACGACATGCAGTATTAAGAATTAATTTAAAGATGACTGTGTGCATAGATAAATGATACCGCCAATCTGTCAGCAAAAGTTTACAAAAAGTAATCTGGCAAGTATATATTTTGCACAAACTACTAAACACAGATAATAAATAATTGACCTTACAACACACTGCTTGAAAACATTAGTGTAGGAGACGAGTATTTTTACTTTAGTTTTAGCATACTGACCAATTCCAGACCTATTATTATTGAACTCCGAAATTCTTGCTTAAATGTATATCAGTTCTTTACTTGGAATATTCACGCATGTTTTGCTTTATCAATCCCAATTCAAGTTTCTGCAGAAGAAATATCTTTGATGCATGACAAGACTCAAGTATCATAATATCTATCAATGTTTTTTTTCCTATTCATTTCATGGATACTTTCACAATCAGAGAAAAAGAATTTTTGTTATACATTTTCATTTTATGTATGAAATGAATTAATATCTGCAGAAAAGGAATTGTCTGTCTCTGTGAAAAATGAAAACAAGCAGTGATGGGAATCTCGAGAAGGAGCAGAAACAGTTAGATTTGAAGTATTACTAAATAAATGGTCCCCAGATCCCAAACACAAGTTCTTTGGTCAGGGTACAGGGATCCACCCCAACCCAACCCAACCCACTGCCCATCAGCCTACCTTTTTTCCCCTAACTTCTCAACATATATATTTATCATATGTTCCTAGTACAGATTGGTATTCTGAGTTGAAATGAGTTTCAATGTGTGAACAAAGAAGGGATAATGGACAAACATCTTATACAGTCGTTCTTTAGAAACCAGCAATTTACCTCACAAGAAAAAGAAAAAGAGGGGCCAGTCTAGAAAGATAATACAACATATTAGGGTACTCCTTTATTTTGTTGGTAATTGATAATCAAAAGGCAGGTAAGGCCATGTACAATTGCAGCGTGCTGTCTGTACTTAAAGTTGGCATGTGAAAGTATAATGAATGTTGGAAGAGGCAGAAGGGAAAAAGAAAAAGTGATAGACAAGTTGAAGATTAATTGCAGTGAAGACACTATTAATTATTTTCACCTAAAATATCATAGAGTTTGGCAGTGCATTGCTTATGTTGACCTCCTGCTTTGCAGCGAGCTGGTACTTGCGTTGTTATTCTTGACTCTTATTGGAAACAAAGAATGCCAAGTTCATTAACGGTAAGGCACCGGATCAGTACTTGGTCTTGGTTGAGGTCCGAGCAACAAATCTTGCATCTTGGAGCTTCAAGAAATGGGATTCTTGCCAAGGGAAATAATATACGCACTAGTCGACGTTCAATCATTTTCGTTCCCCATCAATCGGAATTGTACAAGGCATGAAGAATTGACGGTGTCAACAATCTTGTGGATTAGCACTCGAGAATATGTGATCAATTTGATATCTTGACATATTTAATTAAAGAGTAATGTTCATCACCTGACAATTTAACAGTAATTCCACTACCACAAGCACAAGTAATAAGCATCAGTGACTAACAGTGATATTTGCAAGCAAATAACACTTCCTTTAAAAATAGATAATTATTAGAGTCAAAATTAGTAAAACAAATTAAAGGATCATTGTATGAAGCACGAGAGTTTGTTTGAAACGATAGAGTGCCTTGTGAAGCTACCATACAAATATGACTAACACGCACATTTTTTATAAATTAATGAAGATGAATCTACTCGATATCATGAACAATTACCAAGTCAATCATCCGTAAATTGCAACCATTTTCATTGTATTGTAAATGTAAATATACAAGTACGTACAATCAATCTTTCAAAACTCAACCCACAAATATACCGGCCTAAATTACAATACACATCGAATTATATAGAATAATTACAAATATAGTCGATTATAATGAATTATTCAAATCTTCTTCCCTGATAAAGACATACTCCAACAACATGAGTCGTTGTTTTCTTAATTTATCTTCAACTTGTACTCCATCCATTTTATTTATAAAATCTCATATTTCCTTCATAACATACAATAATAAAGAATTGTAAATCAACAGAAAAAACATTGATACATCTTTATTTGAACTTCCCAAAAATTGGAAGAGCCAGACATATGGTCGGAATCACAAGTCCTAGGGATGCTCCACTTTTCCCTTTTATCTCTCTAATAAAGCTTTGTCTGTGTAAAGAGTTGTCTTGAGGAAGCTGGTTTGGAGGGATAAAATGTTGTCTCATTTTATCTTTAAATTTGATGGCAGAGAGGAAACGTGCAGTTCACTTTCTCTGTCATCTTTGCATTATTCACTGGGAGCATTTAATCACTGGCTTTTACTTTTCATTTGTTTTTTCTGGGGTTTCCATGTCCTTTTCATTGGCTCACAGATGGATTTATTATTAGCTGCATTAACAGAAGATTCAGAAATATCAGATTGTAATAAGGCAATTCTAGCTAGCTTGCTTGCTTCCATATTATTTATGTATAATCGGTCTGATTTTCGCTCAATTTCTGGGTGCCCCAAAAAAGGATTCACATAGTCGACCCCAATTTATTATCTAAGAACAAGACTATACATTTGTGGATGTTATTATTGTAAGTAACACATACTAATTGTGCCAAATGCCACCGTTTTCTTTGATTCTTCAATAAGTTCTCTTCACCTTTAGGTAACAAGCAAAGAGTAGAGCGATATGGACAAACGGATGTTACCGTGTTCCTCCAAAAAAGACACAAAACATAAGATGGGACGTTGTACACTTGCCTCTCTCCCATAGCCATGTTTAGTATAAACACCCCACCCCACCCTCTATCTCATCTGATAATTGGGATGTACTAATAATAATAAGAGTGATGTTGATAGTGAAGTTCCAGATGCAGATGGAGTGGGGTCCCTACCCTACCCCACCTGTACAGTGTGAGGCAATTGATCATACAAGACTAATGCTTATAGTACTACTTGATCTAATGGTGATTGAACCAGCAGTACAAAACCATACTTAAAATGGTAGTGCATGGGTAAACCAAAATTCAGCCTTCTTACCAGATTGGGATGAAGATTGAACCAGCACACTAGCTGCTGATCTGAAAGAAAAAAGACCAAGCATGTGCGCCAACTGTACAAGGATTATAACTAAACAGTGGCTGCAGATCCGTGCACTATACTTTCGCATGAACACTCCCATCATGTTTCAAAGATTTCAGGTGCTATTGTAAGTAGATTCGTCTTGGAGTTTGCACCATAATTTTAAAGATTACTCAACTTTTCTATTGATTAAACACGCAAGTTATATATTGCTATATTTGATGGTACAATTTCGCTCCACAATTTGTACGTTGATGCTATTTTGAAGGGCATTACCTAGTTTACGCCTTTGTGGTTAAACTTTAGAATTTGAAGAAATTACAAGCCTTAGTTCTTTTAATCATTCAATGTGAAAACACTGTTCATTTTATTTTATTTTAAAAATCCTGCTAATAATAATGATTTTTCTAAAAAAAATTCACAAATTAGAAGCCTCGGATTCTCTCTCAAAATCATTTTTAGTTGCTTAGTCAAATCCTTAAGCGTGTTTAAAGTCCTTAATCTCTCGAGAATCTCTCTCAAGTACTTAATCGTGTTAGAAGTCTAAATACTTTTCGTCCACATGCTCGTTTGTGTATGAAAAATGGCTCACCGGACGAGAAGAAGACAAAGAGGAGTGATTTTGGCAACTAGAATTCTTATGGAAAGCAATATGTGAAGTTCACATGCTGTACTATATGATTTTGTTACATTTAGAACAGAAATTAACATGGTATGTTACACTTCTGGTATAATATATTACATTATTTGTATTTTTCAATCTCTGTATTATTTTCATTTTTCCAAGAGAACATCATCGTCGTCATCTTTTTGGGTGATGTTTGGGGGTTAAATTCGTTAACTCTTGCTATTTCTCCCAACCAGTTTTATGAAGCAAACATGCTCATGGCCACAGCCACTCCATGAACTGGTGAAAAGGCAAAGGCCCAATTGAGTCGCGATCTCTATTTCACATAAATAGCAGTGAATAGATAAAGGACTAAGGACCTTGCTTGGTGTACATATTTTTTGTACATGAGGGTGTCCTTTCCCTCACACGGGGTGGGACCCAGGGAAAGGACACCCTTATGTACACCAAGCATAATTCATAGATAAAATCCAATTGTAGTTTGTCAACTTTCACACCTTAGAAAATACAATTACATCAAACCACTCAATAGATGTCGAAATTAGATAAACGATACCTCAAATGAATCAAGAAGTCACCAACTTGTTAGTCGTTCAGGGTCCTTAATGGAGCTTTGCCGTAATTTCTTTCCAAAATTAATATTCAACACGGTATTTTATTCAAAAAAGAAAAGGTTGAAACCAAGAAATAATTGCAGATCCACCGTTGGTGACATGGAAAATGGCTAGTGTGGCATTAGAATTTTGATTATTGAATCATGGTTCGTGCTAGGAAGAAGAAGAGAGAGAAGACAGTGGCAACGAAACAATTAGTACCCAATTCTTGCATAAAAAATAGCCGAACAATAATGCAGAGTTTCAATCCAAATATTCTCAGGATTCTGTTATTCTCAAATGCAATTCCTACCGTCACCCCAAGTGAATCCCACGTGTCTACAAAAGATCAAGAGGTGATAAAAACTGTTCAATACTATTTCTACATGCCATAGGATCAGGTGACAGGATCACTGTGAAATTGCCTAACTGCAGCTGATATTTCTCGGATGTCAACGTGTTAGGCAGCTCTTAAGGTTTCTGAGTAACTGGGGGTAGTTACCACCAAAGAGGGAAAGGGTTAACATAACTCTGAAGAATGTGATGATGTGAGACTTAAAATTCTATGCAGAGATATAAACAGTAGAAATAAGGTCGGCTATTCCCCATAATCTCAAGACTAAAAAGGTTGAACAGCGTGCTCATACGGCTCAGCACGAAGGTGCTTACAAGTGGCCAGAGTTCGGGGAAGGATTGGGCCTCAACATCTGTAAGTTTATCGACTCATTGTGAAGTATATCACTTAATTTGCTAAAAATTACATGCTTAAATTTGATCTAACACTTTTGTTAATAAAAGAATGACAATCCAAATGAATGTGATGGATGATATACAAAGTCCAGCCCACAAGTTGAAAAGTTCATAGCAACAGGGGTACTAGAAAGTCATCTTGAGCCAAACAATAGAACGTGTTGGCCACTATCAGAGAGAGAATCTGACGGTCTTCATCCACACTGAACCTAGAGACATCATCTTCTTAGGCTATCATGGACATTCTAGGAAACCGAAGGTGAAAGAATTTCTAAGGAAAGTGCCTTCCCTTGTATTTACAAGCAATAGGTTACACTAAACAGCATAGGACTCCTTTCAGTTTCCCACCCAAGATGGTAAAAGGTTAAAGTCGAGTCTCATGACTGCTTAATGCTGAAATGCTATTCATCAATTATTTATCATTCTACTATAAAGGTCACTTAAGATTCCATTAGCCATAAATGACTTTTCTTGTTTCAATTAGAAGCAGAGCACAGCATTGCATCCAAACTCATAGAACTAAAAAAAGTTTCCCATCTAGGCTCAAGAAAAACATAGAAATGTATGTGAAAGCTGTACAGGTTTCACTAAAACACTTCATACATTTTAGTGAAAGTAATTGGAATAACATGCGAGGATGCAGAGAATAATGTTTGGTCACAAATTATTAGAATGACGCCTGACAAGCTGACACGGCAGTACAAGTCAATACAATAATCCTCTTGTTTCATCCAGATGTGAAAGATGAGCATTTCAAATAGAGAAAAGGACTGTAATAACGTTGGATTCAGTGCAATTTAAAAATGATTAATGGGAACCAAAAACATACATTTGGATACACTAGACTGGCAGTTCTAAACACCACTCCTTAAAAGTACAAGTGGCCAGATGATTATTTATCACAGCTTGTCGTCCTGTTAAAGAAGGAAAAGGAAAATTTCAGACAAAGTCAAATAGTAAACCAAATTTCTACCCTTTAAAGAAAAAAGATGACCACGCACCTCTACCCAGTAAAGCAAGTCAATCAAACTATTATAACAGCAATAACATTGTTATGTGAAAGTACTAGTGCTGACCTCCACCCAGAAGAAACAGTGCCTGGAGGGGGGGGCAGGAACAGCATACTGCATGGTTTCCACGCATAAGAAAGGTTCTCACTTGACTTACTGCGAATTTTTGCTTATCTTGAGAAGAAATACTGGCATTAATTATTGTTGGTTTTCTTTCATTTGGAATTTGTTTTGAGTTCAGTTCGAGTCTTTCGGGATGAGGGTAACTTTATTGCGCTTCCCATTTTCTCTCAAAATACAATTTAATTAATTAATTAATATTCATGGTAGCTTAAGTGAGTGCAACCAGTTACATAACCAAAGTTCCACTTTGGTATCAAGAATGATATCTCCCTCTCCACATCAAGACTCTCTTAGCATACTATCTTCTTAGACTCGTACCTATCTTCACATGCCCAGCTCCATCAATAACAAAAATGCATTGATGCAATGATAAAAACTCACTGGTATTAAGCTGATTTTCTCTTTTGTTCTCCACCCTTCCAATTATATACATATAATCCTTTCGAGTGCAGTTTCCCTGCCCAACAGAAGAAATAGGCATGTAGATAGATCAAGTCTAACACACGATCACTCAAAAATCACCTCAATACCATACACATCACACGGCTAGATTGTGAGAGAAATCTCACAAATTACTCAATCAATTAATCCTCCCCGAATCCCGCCTGAAGAACTTCTAAATTGTCATCCACAACAAAATAAAACTAAAAAATGCAAAAATTCTCCACCATTTCTAATTGCCCATTCAATGTCCATATTCACACTACAAATCACAACTCATAGCATTAAAAAAAAAAATCCCAAAAAGTTTTAATTAAATTCAAAATCCGATATCGTCATACCTGGTTTTTTCATTTCTGGTAGCCCCCGCCAATGGCATTGTCATCCTCGATAACTTTAGCAGTCAAATAAGGCCTGGGGAAATCATTGGTATCAAAAGTCTTCTCCTTCATTATCTTTTCCACATCAGCCTTCTTCAAAAAGGTGCGTTTTATAGGTGGGCGGTTGCGGCGCTGATCGCGGGAGTAGTACTTGATATCAAAAACAGTCTCAGGAAGGGATGTCGGGACGATGGCCTTCTCGGGGACAGTGGCGGGGCAGAAGACCCGGTACTCGGTGGCTTTGGGTACCGCCAACCTGTACTCCGGGTCGGCGCACGGGCCGGTGATTTCCCACGGCTTCTTTATGTACCGCCGGAGGGTTTGAACTACGGATTTTGCTGCGGAGGCCATTTGGAAAATTGAAGAACGGGAATTATATTTGGGGAAATCAGGTGAATTAATTTGGGAGTATGAGAATGGACAAACGGTATAGGCTCCAATTAATATGCCTTTCCAAGATCGGAGGCTGAATTTTTTTTTTTCCTTTTTTGTTTGTTTAATAGATTTTTGTTTTTATTCTTAATATCTAGTTAGAGTTGTAATAATCATTTTTAAAAAAAATGGCATTTTAATGTTCAAACTAGCAAAATCCATCGGCCAAGGATTCATTCTCATATAAACTGAATACGTTGAGAGTCAAGACCTCAATTTTAAAGGTTGAGTAGATTGTAAGATTATGTCAAGTTCAACGAGAATTGTAACTTTATAATTTCAAAACCAATTTATATTTTGCTTCAATAGTGAAGGGGCAACAATTCATTTACAAGATATCTAAGATATGGAATAGTGATATTAGAACACATTGTGATCGTGAAAACTAACAGAGGTGAGATCACCCACATTGTTGGCCCTATTCATATGCCACATGAGGCGCTTGATTGACCCTTGATGATTTGTAATATGAGATTGCATAAATTGAAACAGCTTAATAAATGTAAATATGACGCCTTGTCAAGTGAGAATAATGATGTCAACTATTCGATGACATGCAATTGCATCGAATATAGATATTCCATAGTCCAAATTGAGAATAACTGAAATAAATAGTTGTATCTAAACTAGTTTGGCATGTAACATATCTGCTGCAGAAGCTTTGTGACATACTTAAGGTATATATAAGTATATGAATTTGCATCCATTAGCGTTGTGGATAAATGATGAACTATTTGAATAGGAGTTCACAAAGCTAACATCAATGAGAAATTTTCCAGTTTAGTGTATTATACGGGGGCTCGCTCAAGGTGATAGAGTGTTCAGATCACACACCTAGACAAGTTTTGATTTATCAATAAATCTTGGAGGCTATTCATACAGATATTTTAAGATAATTTGTCAAGTAAGAACGTATTATCTTCAGCCAATTGTGTGTCGTGCTAAAAATTATTTGGATAGTAGTGGGTTTGACAATCATACTAAATGTTTTTTTTTTTAAATCAAAGGCGAGACACTGTTGGGAGATAGAAACGTATAATGGGAACTAGCTTAACGGGAGCAAGGCGATCGGTGGAATGAGATTGGTCGTGCTAGTTACAAGGAGGAAGAAATGTTTGAAGGGATTGCTTCATGGAGGGAGACCATTCAGACAAGACGCCATAGAAGAAGAAACTCGGGATTTTTTATTTTTCATATTAAAAAAAACATATTAAGTACCAAAGGGCTTTTATAAAAATTGTAAAAGAAGGAATTTAAGGTAATAAACAAATGCAAAGAGAAATTATTGTAATTTTGAAAAAAAATAAATTGAAAAATGATATTTTAGAAGGGCTTATAAATTGTTTAAATTATAAAAAAAAATAAAAATGATTAGATTATAAATTTATGAGTAGGTAGAATAAACAAGAGAAAAACAGCTCCTACTCGAAGCAGCTTCGAGTCTTTCGATAACAATCAGTCGCAGGCCCCGTGTCTCCTTTTCTGGTTCACAAAATCTCTCACACTCTCTCACTATAATTCTGTCCGCTATCGTCTCTCTCTACAATTACTGCTTCATCACACCGTTACTTCATCTCACTCTGTTTAAGTCGCTAATTAAGCTCTCTTGATCAGGTAATTAGTTGCTTAAAGAATTCTTTTACTTAAGCAGATCATGTTTAAGTCCACATTTTAATTACTTATCTATGATCTGATCATTCAGAACCACGATAATGTGAATTTTTTGCTAAAGAGTTTTCATTTATTTGCAAATGTGTGTAATTGATATCTTAGTTTCCCCTATTTTTCCTCCAGGCTTTTGTTCTTGATTCTCAATACTGTTAGATTAGATCGGTAGGTTGGTTTACTAGAAACCGGGTCCATGATCTTTTTTTTTCTTGGGTTTATAGATTTTTTTTTTTTTTTGAGTTTTACTAGTTAAAAGCCTTTTGCATTTTGGAAAAAGGTCTTGAGGTTTATGGCAAAATTCAGAACCCAAGCAACTAGGGTTTCCGGGAAATTGTGGATTACCTTTTTAAGTAGTCATAAATGTTTCTCATTTGATTCGTTTCTTCCATGCTGTGATCTTCTTGGATTCTCATAATTGTGGATTTTGCTTGATAATGCTTAGTTTGACATTTGAGCTCGTGGTGGTTTCAGAGTTTGCTTTGTTGCTTAGCAACTCGGGGTTAACCATTCTTTTTAGTTGCATAGATTTCCACATACTTGTGTTAAAATAGTGTCAAAATTCTTTTTCCCAAATTTCCCTGGTGAACGGCTTTACGGAAATTTAACATTTCAACCAGAAATTTGCACATTTTTGTTGTGACTTATCGATAACTTAAATGGATTCTGATGCACATTGTATGACGTCTAGTTCAGTTCGGCTCAACTCATATGATGCTGCATAGTTTCTAGGGTTTATGCCCCATATTCTTTAGAAAAGTTGAATATTGTTAGGGCTCCTTTCTCTGCTTTTTTCATCTGTACCTTGTGGCGAAATAATTAACAAGATTTACTTTGGCATATATGATTATTTGCTTTTTATATAGGAATGGCCTCACAAACCACTACCCCCTCAGTTCCTAGTGCCCAAGTGGTTGGAAATGCTTTTGTTGAGCAGTACTACCATATGCTTCATCACTCCCCTGAGTTGGTTCATCAGTTTTACCTGGACACAAGTGCATTAAGTCGCCCAGAGTCTCATGGTGTCATGAAGACTGTTACTACTATGAAAGTAAGTTTTCTGAGAATACGTGCATGTTTGGGAAGTGATTAATTTCTGGTTGAACATATTTTTTATGCACACATTTTTTAACTAGTACCTGCTTATTATCTACACATTTAGTAGGACCCACATCTTATGATATACATAATGTATGGAGATATTTGCGTGCAAAATTCATTTGCAAAAATATTTGTCTTGATTGTTTATCCCTTTACTTCATCTAGAGTTTGAACATGGGTAGAGTCGTAGAGATGGGTCCATCCTGATGACTGGAATGCTTCAAACAATGAATTTTACAAAAGTAAGAATACCACTGCATTCACTTGGATGACAGGATTATTCCAGGAGGAAACAGAAAAGTGAATGAAACGTAAGTAAAATGAAAAGAGAATTTTCCCTCACTGCTTGTTTGATTGGAGATTCTTCTTAGGAATTGAAAGAATGAGTAGCAGAGTGAGAGTGAATAAATATAAATTACTGGAAGTTTCCCACACACCATTACTTTTAGTAGGAATCAAGATACAGGGCACTCCGGAAAATTTTTCTTGCAAGATTGTATTTCCCTTGATGTTCCTCATTGCTAGGAACATAACACACCAGTGTCTCCATCATACAGTTTCTTGTATCACATCTTAGTCATCCTCTCTTAACTATAACTATTAAGATTTATTCAGATTCTATATCTTTCCCATGATTTTGTCAAAGAATCAAGTCTAGAACTACTGGGCTTAGTTAAACATTTGCATTTTCTAACCAAGTACTGACCAACTGCATTTGATCCAGATGACAATGCAACAATAACTAACATAAGCGTCGTGCTAATTTCATGTTGGACCAGGGTATCAATGATAAGATATGTTCCTTGGACTACAAGAACTACAAGGCAGAAATAAAGACTGCTGATGCTCAGGATTCTTACATGGATGGAGTCATTGTGCTTGTAACTGGGTGCTTGACTGGAAAGGACAATCTGAGAAAGAAATTCACACAAACCTTTTTCCTTGCTCCACAAGACAAAGGATATTATGTTTTGAATGATGTCTTTAGATATGTTGGTGAGAGTGAATCAGACACCAGTGCAGGGGAAATTATTGGAATTGATAACACACCACCTTCAAATTCTCTGACCCTGGATCCAGGTTTGCTTTGTCATTACACGTCATTTTGCTTTCTTTCAATGGTCTTAGATCATTTTTGTTTGGAGTTAGTCGGCAATTTCATTTTTTTTTTTCAGAGCCCGCTCAAGTATTGGATCTTCCCAACCTGAACCAGGCTACTTCTCAAAAAGAGGATGTTGAAACTGTTGAGGAGAAAGCTGATGACCTAGTAAATGATGTGTTGCAAGTTAGTAACGATGATGTTGATATTCTGGTGGTAGGTGAATCTCATTTGGACGAGAATCACATATCCACAGTTGCAGAATCAGCTACTTCCTCCTCCCAAGAGGATGCTCCAAAGAAGTCATATGCTTCAATTTTAAGTTCACAATCAAAGAAGGGGCCAACCAAAGTTTATGTACCTGCTAATACGTTGGGAGTGGCTCCTACAATAACTGAAAAGCAGTCAATTAATTCAGCTGTGACTGCTTCAGGCCCTGAACCATCCAGCCCAACTGCACCTGTTAATGAGCCGGAAAGTCATGATACTGAGGATGGAGGTATTAGTTTATGCTGTTGTTTAACCAGGAGGGCTCATGTTAAGTTCTAATCTTCGTTTATGAAGGAATTTGCCTTTTTTTTCATCTGTCATGGACCCTAATAATATTTGTGATGAGGGAAGAAAATAATCTTAAAAAAAGAAAAATGAAATTTTTGAGGTGTGAAGCAATGTTGAAAATTTTCTTTTCATTCCCTTTCTTGAGCGCTTATTCCGAAAATGTGATTTCACCTTGATTGCTTCATTATCTTGCAGTTGAGGGTTACTCAATTTATATCCGCAATTTGCCTATAAATATAACGGTTGCTCAGCTTGAGTCAGAATTCAAGAAATTTGGACCTATTAAGCAAAATGGGGTCCAAGTCAGAAGTAACAAGGTTGGTTCTGTTGACATCTTACTTCTGTAGTTTGTTCCACCTGGCTCAGTACATTACCCGTATCTCATCTATTTGCAGCAACAAGGATTCTGTTTTGGTTTTGTTGAATTTCAAGAGTTCAGCTCCATGCAAAGTGCAATTGAGGTTTGTGTGCTTCAGATTCTTGTCTCACTTCCTTTTTGTTTTTTTATTAGTTCTTAGATTTCGTCAAGACTTCAGTATGAAGTTACTACATAGCCGAAGAATAAAGTACCTATCACCTTTCTATTTGTTGTATGGTGAATGCTCTTAGATAAAGTAAAATGGAGCACAGCTTTAAGTTTTCTTGTGTTTTCCATTTCAATGGGGTTGATTTTAATATCAGAAAATTTAGCTATTTTGTGTTCTTTTACTATTTTCTGGCTTCGCCCTGGTCATCAACTCCATGTGGCCTTGACGCTGGAGAAAAATTAGGAAGAGACTTCCTCATGGGCTGAAATTCCTTTCTGATTGAGCACTTTTCTATGTTTCTATTGATTGAAAGTATTTTATGGAGGTGACAGATGTCAATAATGCATGCCATTTTTGTGTTGATTACCTTACACGAACATTTGTTCCACTGTCCCGTCAAAGCTAAACTAATAAAATCCTACTTAGAGAGCAATAAAGATTCTGCTATAGAAGGGGAGTAAAAGAAATAACAAATCTGTACCCATAATTTGCACATCCTCTGTTTCAGATGTATGCATGTATTTATGTAGGTCTGGCCCAGACATGCAAGCATGCATAGTGGCTGTTTGCACGCATAGTACATAAAAGATACTGTTAAACTTTGTTTCTTCATGTTATAGTTTGACAAGTTTCGTTGCACCTTGTGGCAGACGTGTATCCTAGCTCTGATCATTTTGCTATTTAAACTGCCTTTAGCTGGTTGCTTTTTCTCTCCCATAATTAATTGAAGCCATAGGGCCCTATCCATTTATTCCTTCGACCCAACTTTTCTTCTGTTCCGTTCCAAGAATTCGAACATGGTTTTGTACCGATCCGATAAAAATGAAATAGAACTTTCCATTGATACGACGTGCTATTTTTTCCATTCATTCCTAACTTTGAGGGGTGGTGATCTAGTAGCAGTGGTGGCAGTGGTTTTGTTACCTAAGAGTTGAGGTGAGGTGAAACTACTTAGTAGGTGGAACCAAAAGTTTTGACAAATTGTTGTCACTTACCAGTTAAATGTTCCAACATCCCTGCTGCCCGCACATGTTGGTTAGGTCGGCCGGAGAGTGTATTCCTTACTATCATTTACTTAAAAGTGTTAAATGCTTGTGCTTTAGCTTCCTAAACTTGCACAATTTTAATTTCGTGGCACTTTGATTTTGCATGTATAATGTGATAATTTTCCTATTATTGAACTTGTTATCAAGAACTTTCAAGAATTATTCCTCCATTTATTCACAATAATAATATTGAGACGATTACAATTCAGGCTTCACCCATATCTATTGAGGATCGTCAAGCTGCAGTTGAAATAAAGAGGACTAGGACTCGAGGTAACTTAAAAGGATATTTAAGTTTTCCATTCTCTGTAGTGATTCAAGATCAAGAAATATTCTGTCTAGAAGAGCATTTGGTAGGATATACTTTTAGGAAACACAGATTTGCTTGTTATGATATAACAATTGTTTCTGTTACAGTTGGTAGTGGGAGGGCCCGTTTCACTTATGCTCGAGGTGGCTTTCGAAGCAACAGCTTCAGGGGTCGTGGAAATTTTAATCCTGGCCGGGCCTATGTGAGAAGCGATAGTTTCAGGGCTCGTGGGAACTTTAGCAGTGGGCGCGGTGGAGAAGGTTATCAAGGAAGAGGGAGAGGTGGTCATCGCCAGAATGCCCCTTCAACGTAAAGTTTTGCCCGAGCTATATTGGTGGCAATTTTGACAGTTTTTCGTTGCCCATGTTAGCACCTTAGCTGAAACAGTAAAAAAAGTTAGTCATGTAGTTTCTAGAATCCTATATTTTGGGATTGCCTGAAAATGAAGTGGCATTTCGTGTAGTATTTATCATTCTTTCTAACAAAGTTTTGTGTATGGAGTACTGGACTTCAGAGTAGAGAAATATAACTTGTGCAATGCAACAAATCCTTGTTTTCTATTGATGGAAAAAAGTTATTCATTTTTACATGAGCTTTTGTAATTTTTTACTAGGGGTGTCCAAAA
>CAIGRT010136239.1:0-11549 GCA_903798405.1 Fraxinus platypoda
TTGTGGGCTTTCCAACGGTATTCGAAATTGGCGATTTTGGTGGTCGGAAGTGCCGAAAAATTGCCACAAACTCGCCCAAACAATCTGAAAATTCAGTGACTGTTTATGAAAGAAATTTAAAACTTCAGTGGCCGTTTCTGCAAGTTTGAAACTTTAGTGACCGTTTTGTTATTTTCAGGTAACTTGAGTGACCATTTGTGAAATTAACCCTTAATTTTTTTTATCACGTTTTTATTTTTAACATTTCATTGATCAGAAAATCTTGTCCTTACTCATGATTTTCATCCAAAAATATTAGTAACGTACTTTAAAATGAGGATCAAATATTTAATTGTATTTTTGCATTATTATTTGTTTTGCTATTTAAAAATACAATGAAAAAATGAGTTTTTTTTTACTCTATCTTAAAAAGATATAAAAAAAAAAAAAAAAAAANTTGTCCTTACTCATGATTTTCATCCAAAAATATTAGTAACGTACTTTAAAATGAGGATCAAATATTTAATTGTATTTTTGCATTATTATTTGTTTTGCTATTTAAAAATACAATGAAAAAATGAGTTTTTTTTTACTCTATCTTAAAAAGATATAAAAAAAAAAAAAAAAAAATTGGAGAGAAACCATAATAAGGAACAATTTATGCTAATTTGAAAACGAGAATTCAATGCAAAAAGTTTGAGACATAAATGTGATAACGTGTAAAGATTATGAATATTTCATGCAATTAAAATGTAATCTAGTTATTAAAAAGTGGCGTAATTTGTTAAAAGGTGGTTTATAGAAACTTTTAGGGGCTCCAATACTATTTATCGGAACTTTATAAGAAACAACCCTTTTCTTTTCATTTCCTTTTCACCCTCTTTTGGACTCTTTGTCATCAAGGAAATCCAAGAAAATAATGCAGATGAAGGTTTAGAGGGATTCAACAAAGACCCATATAACAAAAAACACAAATAATGTTCTTGAAATTTGAAAGCAGCAATTGAGAGAAGGTTGATAACTAACCATTAATTACAAAAAATCTTCTGAGGGGATGAAGAGAGCTCGACGTTAAGCTATTCACATAATATAATCAACATAAAATATTGGGATGATATGTACACCATTTTACCGTACACTTTTTATTTAAAGGGGGTGGTTGTGGTCATATTAATAAAAAGTTATGGTGTATTTATCATATATATAATTTAATTAGATTTGTGTTTATAAAGTGGTGAAATAATAAAAAATGGAAGTTTCAATATAATTATCTTTTGCTAAAAAACTTAAGAAATAAGTCAATAAATGTTCTTTATCATGATTATTAAGAATTGAGTAATGTTATTTACTGTCATTGCATATGATTATAAGTTTGCATGGTAGTGAGATCCCTTCAACACTGTCAATGAAATTGAAATGCGTTTTATTCATTGGACAATGTGACAATAATTTCACTACGTCACTAGTGATGATGAATAGTTTTATTTGTAATGGTTACAACAAAGGCATTAATAAAAAAATATAAATCTATATTCGAAAATAACTTTATACTTCAAGTAGAGGTGAGTATTGGGTGATTCGGTTTGGGTATCTTGAGAATCAAATCGGATCGATTTTTATAAAAATTTATGAAAATGGAACCGTTAATTATATAGTAAAAAAAGGATTTGAGTCAGATTTGATCAGTCGATTCAGTTCAACTCATTATTGGTTCTAGTTCTGTTTTATCATGCTTGAAAAAAAAAATTAAAAGTAAACCATCAAATGAATTTTCTTTTCTTATTTCACTTTCACGATTTATATTTTAAATAATAAAACTCTCAACATTTTGAATCCATATGAATTTATATAAATTACGATTTATTGAGAGATTATAAAAATATTGTTTGTAGTTAGAATTGAGAATGGACTCAAAATTGCTTGTTTTTCGATTCTAAGACCCATAGCCAAACCAATTTCAATTGGAATCGAACTAAATCAAATGGTTGAGTCTATTTCTAGTTCGATCATATGGTTCTAAGTAAAAATGTTCACCCCTACCTTCAAGGCTTCAACAATAAAATTGGGGTTGTTCGTATTGCCACTAATATTTTTATTTTTTTTTAATTGCACTACTTTTTTATTATGCTCAAGTCTCCATGTTTTTGTGTCCCATTTTTATCATCAATTTTCAATTAATTCGCACATTTGTTCATGAGGGCAATTCCCGTCTAAAAAGTTCGCTAAGAGGACATAAAAAGACTTTCATATATGTTAATTTATAGAAAATTGAAATAAAAGTTCAACAAAAGGCCTTGATGATATAATAAGTATAACAATTGGCAAAATTGTAGATTTTCAGTGCAATTAAAAATATTCTCAATTATTGAAAAGAAAAAAAAAAGAAAATCATAGACAAATATTTGTCCATTTTTCATTTTCACCAAATTGCCCTCTTATCGTAGAAACTAGAAGGGATCAAACCGCACATCACTTCAAGAATTTCAGCAGCTGAAGTGCGTATGCGCGAGTTCGTGATAATCAATGTAACATAAACTGTTTACTCGATTCGGATATGCAAACCCTAATTTCCAATAAACCCACTTTCCGTTTGATCACTCAATCCCGAACCTCAAATTTTCTCTTCTCAACAACCCATAGAAGTCAATTATTTCTGAACTTTTGTTCCCAAAAACGCATTTACACCTTCAAGACTCTTACTTTATGCTCTGATACGTCGTCTGGTTCGCCGAGTTGTGGTGGTTGGGATGATTTTCAGCTCAGTCGTGACTCAGTTCACTCTGCGGAGTCTAATCAGCTTCACGGTTTTCTGAATTCCCTCGGTATTGATGACAAAAAGTATGTCTTTGTGTATCTATTTGGTTTTGTTTGTGCACTGGCAATTTCTAGAATTAAGGTTTCTTCAATTGTTGTATTTCCAGCTTGTGCTATTGTATTTGCTGTCGGATTTTCAATTGGCTTGGTCAATGGGGGTCACGTGAATGAGTTAAAATTAAATGGTAATAAAAGAAAGTTTAAAGATGAAATTGTTAGACGTTCCATTGAGAAAATAAGGAATTTGGGGGATGTTTTTAATGCGTTTGATGAGAAGATTCTGAATTTAAAGAATGATATCGGAAGAAGTGTGGAGTGTAATCAAGTTACTTTGAGTGATTTGAAAGGCTACGTTAATGCTATCGAATCAATTAATTTATCATTTTTGAATGCAAGAGAAGTTTTTGATGAATATATACAGAATTTATTTATTGATTACCAAGAAAAGGAGGAAGCTTTGAATCAGACTTCGAGTAGGAGAAGAAAAGAATTGGGCGAAAATCGACTAAATTTCTCTCAATTTTTTGGTGGTTTGTTGGGAAGGAAGTCAACTGATTCAAAGTCCAATAAAATGAAAGAGACTGGCAACAGAGAATTAATGGATGTAGAGGGCAATGGTCAAAGAGAAGAGAATATCTTAGCTGGGTCTGTCAAAGGAAGTAATTTGAAATCTTGGTTAGATGGAAATAGGAGAAATGGGAATGCGGGTTTATTGGCGAACCCTTTCGATAACACTGATAGAAGTCAAGGTAGCTCTGGTAGTTTGGCCGATAGGACAAGAAGAATGAAAACAGTTTCTGAGAATGAGAAGATGAATTTGGCTTCTATAGATGATACTGCTGAAACAGATTTTAAGGAGAAAGAGTATGTTTATCGGAATAAAATGTCAAGATATCTAAATGATGAACAAGTTTATTTGAAAATGGATGACATAGATGAAATTGAAACAGGGGCATCTCGTGATAGTTTATACGATTCTGTCGATTTTAGCGTTAGTATGAAACATGTAAGAACTGCTGCTTCTTTTGGGCATGAACACAAATCAAGAAGTATGAAAGAAAATTTTTTGTATTCTGAAAGCAGAGAGAAGAGTGAAAGAGAGTATCAGGGATCTTCTTTTCAAGAGGAGAAACGGTCCTTTTCTAATCACGAAAACGGTTCTCCTCCTTCGTCTTCAATACTTGCTCATGATTTGGAGTTCGGTAGGTACATTGGAGAAGCAAATATTTTTATGAAAGAAGCTAAGGAATGTTTAAGGCAGAAAATTATTGATGATGATCGTGCTGAGAATGCACTGTATAAATCTGCCAAGTTACTCTCGAAAGCAATAGACATGAGACCAATGAGCTTATTGGCAGTCGGGCAGTTGGGAAACGCATATCTTCTTCATGGCGAACTAAAACTGAGGATCAGCCGAGAGTTCAGATCCCTACTTGCAAGAAATCATTCCTTTTCAGTTGAGGGGTTGGGAAAAGTACTCGACAATTTTGATGATCAGCTAGTTGATAAAGACAAACTTAAATCTGCTCTTGTCGATGTGTGTGAAGAATGTGAAGAGCTACTAATTAAGGCAGGGAGAAAGTACAGGTTGGCGTTGTCAATTGACGGGAATGATCTGAGAGCCTTGTATAACTGGGGCCTTGCCCTCTCATTTCGCGCGCAATTGATAGCAGATATTGGACCGGTAACTTCACCTGACTTTGATATGAAAAATGAATCAATGAAAAGATTAACCTGTTAATCTTATACAACTTTGTGATCATTATTTGATGAGGAATTTTGTTTTAGTTTTGACTCGAATTTATATTTGACCTTTATTTGTATTTATATGTTTCAGGGTGCTGCTCGTGATGCCGACAAGGTGTTCTTGGCTGCAATAGATAAATTTGATGCCATGATGTCTAAAAGCAATGTTTATGCACCTGATGGTATACTACCTATTTTAACAATAATAGCATTCCATATTTAACTGTTCTAATGTGTTTTAAGAAATAGAAAACAAGTATCTTTTGGTGTTATTTCGTGAAATATGTACTTTGATATATCTCCGTTGTCCTCTTCATTTACTTCTCCAATAAACGAACTGTAAAAAGAGTCCGGTATAACTAAAGTAGGACCAAAAATTATTAAGTCTTGCTTTCATGTTGTTCTATCAAATAACATAATTTCTCCTAAAAGAAATTTCTCTGTCCTTTCTGTTAACTAGAAGATGATTTTGATCAAAGGAATTATGTATTGCAGCTCTTTTCAGATGGGGAGCAGCATTGCAGCACAGATCTCGACTACGTCCAAGGAATAGTAGCGAGAAGGTGAAGTTACTGCAGCAGGCCAGATGCTTGTACGAAGATGCACTTCATATGGACTCGGAAAATCCCCAACTACAAGATGCCTTGTCGTCGTGTATGTCTGAACTAAACTACTGGTACCGTTAATTATAGGTGTAAAACGCGGCTGCAATGTTTGCTGTACATTTGGCTCCGGAGTCCCCTTTAAGCTTCCTCCTTCCATTGTTACATCTAATAAAAAAAAACACTTAAAAATGTGTTGAATCTGCAGAAGGCCATAAAATTTGCAGTCGGGAACTTACATTTCCTCTCTTGTTCGCCCCGATCTGTAAAGCTTTCTGTTTTTTGACTGCAATAGTTGAGTTTTTTTCTGTAAGACTGTAAAGGAGCTCTGGAAGCACCGTGCAATAAAGGAGTGATACTTGATATTTTGCAAATTGTTCTCTGATTAATTAAGAACTGAAAAAAGGAAGTGGAGTATCAAAATATTATGGTTCATATCTATTCTCTTCTTGTGTTTGATTTCGGTTCATTTCAATCTGGTTTTTGTCTCGATAATGCAATTGATAGTTCCGGGAATTGTTGCAAGATTTTTCCTGTGTCAAATTTTCGTGTTTTTAACAATCAATTTCCGAAGTTTTTCATGTCAAATTGATTGTCACTAGAGGGGAGCTAATATTCTCAATTTTTTCTTTCTATTTGCACTGTCTTTCTTGTCAGCCCAAACCCATCTCCCTGTTATCCATTTAGTTTAAGAAAAATGGTGCATATAAAATTATTTTGAATAAAAATGTAAAGAATATGGTTCACCTCAATCATCCCTAAAACTATCTACTTACACAGCAATATCCACTCTAATTTACTTTTAAAACCTCATACCGTCTCATTCGATGTGTCAAACACGCTGAAAGCTTCTTTATAGTATAGCAAGGGCTCGTGCTTCTGGCTTTTCAACTGGATCTACTACTATCTTGTGCATTGAATATAGTCTTACCTGGAAATTGTGCATGGAAGTTTATGTTGAGTAGAAGAGAAGGTAGTTAGGTGTGATAAAATTGCACATAAAAAAGGGTTGTGCAATCAAAGTCCAGTATCGGTTTAATGTCGCTTTTGTTGCAATCAAAGTGTCAAGCATTCTCATATACACAAATCAAAACTAATACTTAAATGAGGTTGGTTTTATTTTTCACACGGATTAAAAAATATTATTTAATGTTGTTGAAAAAAAAAATTTTACCAAAAACTTTTCTAATTCACCCTTATTTAATTATCAACAACTAGTAGTAAATTATTATTGAAAGTAGTAAAAATCTGTTAAATGAAATGTGAAATTAAATGACTTATTTAATTTTTGTCAAAAACTTTCCTAGTTTACCCTCATTTAATTATCAATAACTGGTAGTAAATTATTATTGAAAGTAGTAAAGAATTTGAATGATTTAATTTTCAATTCTCACATTGGTTAAATTAAGCCCCAGTTTGGTTTGGATTAAAATTCAATTAAAATTTCAAGTCAAAGTCTTAACCACGCATTTCATGGTGTCTACAACTTTTTAACCACACGTTTCATCAATTTTTACCAAAATTTACTAAAAAACTGATTTTAATCTCTACCAAAAAAGAGCTAAATAAAGGTATATTAGTAAACAAACAAAACAAAACATTCTCAATAAATAAATAGGACTGTATAATTGGAACAAGAAAATAAGATAAGTCAACCTATATAAATGAGATCGGAGGAGTACTTGTTTATAATCATTAATGTCAAAATCAAAATCTGCGTCATATGGAACATACTGTTCGACAAATCAAAAAATGGTGTTAATTGCATAAAAAATTATCATTTCTTCGAAAAATAATAGACTAATGCTCGTTAAGTTTTTGGACTTGAAATTGATAACAGCTATTAATATTGGACGTATGTTATTGTTGCAACTTCCCTAATGAAACACGGTGTCGGGGGTTCGTATCCCTCCTCGCCCATAGCCAGCCCAAAAGGGAGGTACCTTTCTCTCTGGGAATTAATTGCTTCCTGTCCATTGATTGCTTGTTCTTTTTCTACATTTGCTTCCTCCTAAATGCGCTCGACTTGTTCAGATGAATGGCAAAAGAATATTTACACCACAAATAATTAAAGCAATGTTATCCATATGACCTTTCTCCACGTATGTATCTAGGTTTGAAAAGGGAAAACAGAGGATTCCACTCCAACCGACAAAAATAGATTTGCTGACTCGGGTATGTGTCATTGTCACCTATGATTTGTCTTTTGTGGATAAGAATTGTAAGAAAAACTGTGTTTCTTAAATCTTATCCATTCTAACACATATAGATACACACATATGTATACATATATAGCCTATGAAAAATCTATTGGATAATATTGCCACCTAGTTTGGCTCCTATAAATACTCAACAAAACACAAACTTTTATTATCCATTCCTATATTTCCCATCCACTGTTTGTTGACTTGCTTTTGAGGTCTTTTGTTGTTAGAGAGGAAAGAACAAGAGGAAGAAAGGAATTTAGAGAAAATGTTGGCAGTATTCAAGAATGGTTTGGTGAATCCACCAAAGGAATTGAATAGCCCATCTTCATTAGATGCTTGTGGAAGGATTAAGAGTACAGAGGAGACTTTGAAGGATTTCTTGGCTTCTCATCCCACCAATGGCTTCTCTATTGGATTTGTAGACAAGGCATTGTTGGCTTACGCCCCGCCTCAAAGCCCACTCATGGCAAATAAGAGGTAGTCGTTGAACCATATCGTCTAAAAGTTTAGATTGTTGGAATAAACAAACTTACAATGTTTCTTACAAGACTGGTACCACATCGAACCATCTCAATACGTCCCGCGCATTATATTTTTGTATATCGATCTCCCTCTCGATGTCTCTATCTTGAATTCCTTTTCTTTTGGGTATATATCTAAAAGTTGTATAATATGGACCACAGAATGAATGAAATGGCTGTAAATATATTGATCAACGCTATGATATTGCAGGTTCTTCTGTGGTGTAAATGAGATGTACTGCATTTTCCTGGGGAGTTTAAACAACTTGAGCAACCTTAACAAGCAGTATGGGTTATCAAAAGGTGGAAATGAGGCCATGTTTGCCATCGAAGCTTATCGGACCCTTCGTGACCGGAGCCCAATCCCAGCCCATCAAGTCCTTCAAGATCTCGAGGGTAGCTTCGGATTTGTGATCTATGATCACAAGACTGGAACTGTGTTTGCAGCCCTTGTAAGTGCTCTTTATCCTTAAAAACTTTTATCCTACGACTGACAGGCTGTTGTCAATAAATTTAGAGTCGACTATATAAAACATTTGTTTGATTAATGTGGGCAGGGTGCAGATAAAAGATTGAGTCTTTATTGGGGCATAGCAGATGATGGTTCTGTTATGATCTCTGACAATGTGGATCTCATTAAAGGTAGCTGTAGAAAATCATTTGCTCCATTCCCAGCTGGTAAGTGAATTATCTTTAATTTGAATTTAATCTAAGAATATTTCACAATCTGATTCAAGTTTTGGGTGAATGTTGAAGGGTGCATGTACCACAGTGAAAGAGGATTGATGAGCTATGAACATCCAATGAATAAAATGAAAGCCATGCCCAGAATTGACAGTGAAGGGGTGATGTGTGGAGCTGATTTCACAATTGATAAATTTTCCAAGATTAATAGCATGCCCCGGGTTGGGAGTGAAGCTAACTGGGCAACCTGGTTCGAACAGGCTTGATGTAGAAGCAGAACAATCAATACTCTCTTTATTATTTGTGTTAATTTGATGTTTTCTTCTTTTTGTGAACTTTTCGTGTTCCCCTTGGCCTGTAAATTTAATCGTTGAGGGTTTACGCAAATAATTTCTATGTTGTTATTACGTAGTCTTTTTATAGACCCCAGTAAACTTTCATAAGATTAACGAGAATATTTTAGAGAAAAAAGAGGAGTAATTGCTTTGAATCTTCCCATACATCTAGCATTTACACATTATCTTCCTTCGCTGTCCCTCTATCTAATGAATCAATGGCCGCCAATTCAAATCAATGCTCTTGGAAGTATTAACATGGTTTCATAGAGTCGTTCAGTCTAAATGTTCCGTGAAGAACATAACACGTTGGAACGAGAAGACCTAGGATTGAACCAATTATTGGCAAAAAAGAATTCAAATGAACGACGCATGATCGTTGTTCATAGCATAGTCCTGTTATGGTTTGAACATTGTTTGCTACTAATGAAGAATAGAAATGCATTGAAGTTATCACGCCTAAACCCATCTCAACGCACAGCATTATGTACAAGATATCAACCCTAAAACACACTATATTATCTATGAATTGTCAATAGAAATATCATCCAGAGACCCTAAAACACCTTCTCTCAAAAGTTTTTTTATGCCTGAACCGAGAATGAATAATTCCACGCAGCAATCGGCCAAATCCGGTGACCAACACTGACTAGATGACTTGGGCAAATAAACAACAATATATCTATGTGCATACACATCGAGATGGTAAGCAAGACTCCGATCATTTGCATGGCTTGAAAAGACCAAAGTGAAACATTCTACACGACACGAACCCATGCTCCACCACACATTGGGCACCCATATGCCCAGCGGCTGATCCACCATGTTTCTTTCTCATTTTGATTAGAACTACTACCAGCACCAGGAGAAGCAAAAGCTGAAGTCTGCCGCAAACATCTTATGCACTGCATAAGAAATTAATAAGCAAAATAATGAGAGAAAATTCAAACAAAGGATCATAAATTAGAAAGAAAAAGCTTATTTACAGCTGCTGCAAACTAAAATTATTCTTTCTTGATCATTATTTTTTTGTTTTTGTTTCTTTAAGAAACTGTGTTTCAAAAGCACATTTAGACCAGCAAAAGTAATGTACTAAATGATTTTCCAGACTACATTAAATATTTCCTTCGCCATGTCATAAGCCAAGAGGCGGAGTCCTGAACTAAAGCAAAAATGAAAGTCATGTGACTGCTTTGGGTGAGAAAATAGTTAGGTGACCTAAATGAAACATTGCTATAGGTCAGGCATCTAAGACTGTTTTTAACTGGGTAGGACTCGATCATTTAAACCAGAAACTTCCACCATAAATTCCAATTGTCACGATCCAAGTTATCTTTTATCGACGAGGTTGCTAATGTTTTACCTACACATACAATCCCACAAAATTGATTAACCAAGACTTAAGAGAGAACGACCTTATAGATTTTTCCACTCTCTAAGTCAAGTATTTGAACACGTGGAATTGCATCAAGATTCTCTAACTTGAAAGAGTTGTGGACGGAAAACAAAATACAGAAGCAGGGAAATTAAGGACAAAACAAGCGAACTGGACAGCAAAATATCAAGTTCAACACCAACTGAAAGTACCTTGTACCAGACTCCTTCAAGCCCTGTTTTCCACACAGCTGTCACGACATCTCTTCGGGAACCCATTATACCATAATATGCTCCAAGGCCGACCGAAGTGTTCAATCCAAAAGCTGCATCTCTTTCAGACATCCTACGTTTCCTCGGCCACAAGCCACGAGCTCCATAATGAGAAACGCGGTCCTCCGATGTCACAGAATCAAGCATATCCGATAAGCTGTTAAATCTAGTACCATCATCTGTAAGACTAGTATCATCTGGATCAGACCAAGGTCCCCCAAACATGTTCCTCTTGTGCCATTCTTCAGCTGGAGGATGGAGTTCCAACTCACGGAGAAGCAAACCTGCAGCATCAGCACCTCTTGGCCGGGGCATGTTCTGTAAGAAAAATACATTAATAAATGGAGAAATTGTCCATTAATACACAATGGTTTTATTTTGAGTTCAACATCACTTCAGGCATGATGGTAAATAGTACATGACTGAAAGCAGATATAGATTCAATGGACAGAAAGTACCTGCATATGAGGGCCCAGTGATGCTTCTACAACCTCCGGCAAAACAGTGTAGTTTCCATCAATATAATGAAGACGGACCTGGATGTTGCTGCTTCCAACCTGAGAAACAGGCAATGGATGTGCCAGACCTGCCGTCCTCCGGCAAAGATCCATGAGTATAAGAAAAAGAACCTTCACCTGGATAATCCAAAATCATCCAATAATATGAGAAAGGGGACAATCATAAATTACAATAACTCCAAAATAAAATCCCTCCTAGTCAACGTTAATAGGTATTTGGAAAAAGCTGCAGTTCTCATGCCATCTGAACAAGCACATTTGTTTTCATGCCATACAGTTCACAATTCCCTTGTTATGCAAGAAATGACTGAAAAGAGTCACTTCTTCGTGTTGGTAAATAAGATAACTGAAACGAGATGTATTCCTATATTAATTGATGCATAAGCAGATATCATAGTTTAAAAAGGCGGTAGTGAGGCGCATGTAGTATGCCTCGAGACGGTATTTTTGAGGCTAAAAATATGAAGCTCACGCCTCTAAATCTGAGTCGCACGCC
>CAIGRT010136244.1:0-11207 GCA_903798405.1 Fraxinus platypoda
TTGCCTATCAAACACTACAAAAGTTCCATTTTCCATGAAAAATGTGTGCTATCAAACGGGGCCTAACTTCTCGAGGTGTTAGTTTACATTTGATGTCATCAGAACTTCTTGAGGTGTATTTAATACAATTTTACTGATATCACAAGTTATGAAATGTTGTATAGAAAAAAAATAATTTAATGAAGGAGAATTCAACTAACACTACCTATAAAATAACCAATCCCATGCAATGCACGGGCAAAAACTAGTTTTTATACAAAAGTGGGTTTTTGGGTTGGAAAACATAACTATTATCATCCAGATTATTTAATCTAAAAAAAAAAAAAAATCATTTACAAATATGAAATTTAAAGTGTTCTTTTGTTCTTATAAAATTCTTCCAATTTTTCTTCACAATTAATTCTTGAAAGGCTTGTTAAATCTTCAAAATTATTTGCCGGTGATACTACAAGCAATCTAAATCCAACAGAGGATAAATACCGTTTTAGAACAACGATTCATTTGTGTTCAAGTTTTGATCATTTTTTGGATTTTCTTCATTTGGTTTTTTAGTTCTTCTCCATTTCTTCTTTGTTTCCGAAATTTACACCCTTCCGTAGACATGTACTTCTAGAGGTAAGGGTCGTAACCCCATCCTTCATATTTTACTATAAGTAGGGGTTTGTCAAAATTTCAAGTATAAATTGGACTTAGTAAAGGAATTACTCAATATTCATATCATGACTTAAAATAAATAAATAAAAAAAAAAAAACCATTTTTTGGAAAAGTTATTAAGCCTCTATTTGGTAGAGATTTTTTTGAGAATACTAGTGCCGAACGTGCGTTGCACGATTTCGTAATTCCACAATTGAACAATGGCAAAAATAACATTAAATTGTTTCAAGTAAGGCACCTTTTATATGAAGTGCAGTGTTGAGAAGTTCATGATTTCTTTTTGGTGTTATAGCAACATTTTTCCCGAACGATTGTGTTTGCGGGCAAACTCCTCCAGCTGAGAGCGAAAAGTCGAAAGCTTTTTTTTCATGACAACTTTGCCACATTTTTTTTCAGCAATCGGTATTGATCCTTTCATTAACTTCACTCTTAGTAACTGTATTGAGCTTTCTAAAATACCCCCAGCTTGGTCCATTTTGCCACCAAATACAACCAACTCTCTATGGCCTCTTTGTTAAGAGATGGGTAAGGAAATAATACTTGATGTCACCGTTCACTTGAAAACTAAAGAAAATAGCCAAAATCTTCAAAGCACTCACCGTTTCAAAATTAATAGGAGCCATCTCTTTGAGCTTTAGCTTATGACCTATATTGTCTGCAGCTCTTTGAAATATATCATTACCCAAGGCCTGCAAACAAAAAAAAGCATGTAATTAAGTGTAAGAAGAGCAACATATTCATCAGCATTAACATGAAGATATTGCAACCTCATATATGCTACATCCAAGACACTGATAAGCATCCGAAGTATATGGGCTGGCGACTGGTTCACTACTTTTGACAGTGTTCTCAATTGACTATTATCCTTTGGAATCTTCGAACGCATTCCAAGACTGCACAACATTAAAATCATATAACTTCTATATACATATAAGATCATTGAATATAAACAGAATCAAGTTCATGTTCCCCTGGTCATTTATGCTACAACCAAATTGCCTGGCCAAGGCCAAACTTATTTATCTTCTTGTACACACAAGCCGCCAGAATAGTGTTTACTTGAATGCTTGTTGCTTGTGTGGTTGCCTCAAAATGTTGTGCATTTTCATGCCATAAATTAGATATATCTGCAGAAGGCCGATGGTGAGAATAATCTTGAGTGGATGGATTATGCTGAAGTGATTCCAAATCTATGTTCCCTAGAAAACTCATATCAGAAGATAGTACTATGGCAGAGGTCGAATTTTCAATTCCCATAGATGATGCGTTCCGAGGTATGTCAAATGTTGTCCATCCTTCATTTTTTGGCATTTCCTTAGAGATTTTTCCATTGGAACCTGTAGAGGATCGCTGCTGAGGCATCTCAGCAAATGAGTCTAAAGATGAAGAAGGAAGAGTTTTAGATGGTTGATGTGAGTTGAAAATTGGAACTGAAGGGTTAGAAGATTGCTGGAACAAATAAACGAATTGAGATGGAGAAGACTCTGGAAATTGAGTCCTACCAGTTGCTGAAGATATTGAGGTAACATTTTGTGGTGCAAAGGGTGGACTGAAAATATCCAAGCTATCAAAGTTCCCAGATACTGAACGCTGTGGTTGATGGGAAGTCTCGGCAAATTGTCCGGATTTTGAGGCAATTTTCAGCAAGTTAAAATAATTTACTGATCTGAAAGACGTGGAATTGGTATCAAATGACCCAAAGCTTCCTGAAGATGTATTTCTCTGGATTTAAAATTATTATAGAGTCAGTAAATTATAAACTAATACACAAGCAACTATCATAATTTAGATACAAATGAAATATATCACGTATAAAATAATTCTGTAGGTCTTGTGATTTCTTTGTTTCATTGTTTGTGCCTTGCATATTATCTTCATCACACCCAAAATTAAACCAGAGCGAAGATGGAAGTCATATTCCACACACAGAAAAGAACAAGTATAATTATATGATGAAGGATCACACCATTATAACTCATTGTTCAAACTTCAAAACAATCCAGGTAAAGGGAAAAGAGTTCATGAAATATGTGCTTCGGAGGGCAAGTAGTGACATAATTGACAAAAAAACCATTAGACTAACTATGAAGAGACAGGGAAATGTACGTCCTACATATAAGAATAAGGATATATGGATAAAACTCTTAGCGAGATAAATCTTATTTAGAGTAATTCATTGACCTAGATAGAGAAACGTGGTCAAGAAGGTTACCATGAACATTAGGACCTTGTTTCCCCTGCTCTGATAATTCAGGATTTGGTTGCACCCTAGTTGAAATTCCAATGGCACTTGTACTGCTGTTACTAATGCTTTCATTGCCCTTTGATCCAATATCAGCGGAGAGGGGGTATTTCTAGAAGATCACCAATTCACGAACTCACAACCATGGATGTCAGTTTATTGTATCACAGTCAATACCACTAAGTTTATTACATGTTTAATTTTAAAAGTCCAAAAAATGAATTAAAAACTCTGGGAAATTCAATTACCATATGTTGGCATATATTTTGATTCCCTCTTTCCTCCTGCACCTCAACAGATACTGCATTTTATGTCCATTAATGTCCAAAATGCCTGCATAAATTGATATTTACTCGTGAGGTGAAAGCATACTGCACTGATTAAAAACTTTCATATAGTAGAATAGAATTCCTAATAGAGAATAAGAAATTATTAAAAAGAATTAGTTATAGAACTTACTTAATAAAATAGAAGAGGTAAAATGTTTTACGACGAAATAAAAAAGTTTAGATAAAATTAAATCGCATATATGACCACATATAAACATCAAATAGTTAGACACCAAATTGATTTGCAGAAACCTTTGTGAATGTGGGAGTTTTAGCTCGCTGAATTTAATAAGTTGTATCACCTATTTGAAGCATATTATTGCATAGATATGGTTATCCATCAGCTTTAGGATGAAGGAGGATGTAGGAAGTATTCATTGTAGCAAATATCCACTGCAATCTTTTGTCTGTAAATAATCATCATCTCTGAAGAAACTGTTTCTATTGGATATCCAAGAACGAAGCATTCTATGTATTTCAGCAAAAAAATTGAAGAGTTTAGCCTATTGAAAGAAAAAAGTTTTATGTTAGATAAAATTAGTATTACAAATATAAAACAATTCTTAGTTTAAATACTTACCCATTGTTTGCACAAGGCAGGTAAGGTATGATCTCTAATTCCATCCGTTTGTTAATATTTTTCCTCATATTTCGGCTGATGGAAAACTCTGAGGACAGTAACAAAACTGGACTACATTTAATACCGGATTTACAATATCCATGACTTGTTGTGGCGCATTCGTACTGTGGCTACAATAATATATTTGGAATTTCCATTCGTGGAAATTCACAAGAAAGAGGTACCAATTATTGCCTCGATATGAACATGGAATCAATAGATGATTACATGCTATCCATGGACGACCAGCTGTTGGTAAACTGCCATTTATGTATTTTTCTAAAAGAACAAGATCCGCTAGTTGTTTACTTGCACTGCTTTCTTTTGCGCTTCATTACATCGTTATCTAGTGAGTACATTCCGCTTCAAATCCAAAATCTAGAATTGCATAGTCCTTTGAAACAAAGGTGCAACCGTCTTTAATACGTGGTCTCAACAGTTTTAACTCCATGTCAAGATTCTAATATAATAAATAAAATGTAAATTTAATATTTTAACTATGTGATTATGATGAATGAACGAAATTTACTTACCGCAGGAGTTATATCTTTTGTTGTATCCATTATAGCCTTCAACGTGTCTCTTTTGATTAGATTGCCACTTCCATCGTCCCAATATGCACTACACAATATAACTGAAATTAGTTTTAAATAAATTCAAGTAAAATTATAGCATTTAAGTTAATTAGATTGTTTACCTGGATGGATTTGTTATCACCCAATCTCTAATTATTGTGTATCTTTCCATAGGGTAGTCTTCTAAAAGATAACCTGAAGACTTTATTTTTTTTCCTCTACCTTTTTTTTTTTTTGCTCTTGTAGCCTTTCAATGTTTTGAATCTGTTGAGATGTAGAAGGATGCTTTGGAATTGGACTCATATCGACATGATGAGCTGGACTCCTATTGATAGGAACATCTTGTTGGAGGGAAGCTATAACAACTTCCATATTTGATTCCCAGTCTGACAATTTATTTAGCATGTTGCTATTTTGTTGATCGATATAAGATCTCACTGAAGTCATACTGGTATCCATATAATTCTGCATGTTGGATTGCATGTCTTGATAGTGTTTTTGTTGTTGAAAGTTGTCCTGATGTCATTTCTGTTGCTGTTCAAACAATTCTTTTTGGTTTTGAAGAATTGCTTGGTAATGGTTTTCTGATTGTTCAATAATGTTCGTTTTCAAGTTGTTACATAAATTTGATACATCTGATATTACATATTGCCTGTGTATGTTGAACATCTGCTCCATTTCTTCTCTGGTGACATAATTTGAGCCAATAGAAGTAGTAGAACTGGGGCCAAATCCAACTGAAGTATATGTCATAGGATTAGGCATGCTATGTGGTATTTGTTGTGGTACATTGTTCATCTCTCTATTTACAATGTCATCTAGTATATTATGTGAATTGTCATGTGGTAATGACAGAGTTGTATACCACAGTGTTTGTAACTCCTCATCCTCTACGTCCCCTTGGATATTCAAGGAAGTCTTTGAGCTATTCAACCATGCCTAGAGTTTTTTAATCTATATATCTTCCGATAGGTTTCAAAACACACTCTACTAACATGACTAACCCCAGCTTAAATCTATCTTCTCGATCTTCACAAAGATGAAATGCTTCAAAAAGCATATTCATACTAATTCTCTTTGTGCCATTAAAATACTGATTTTTAAGTCGATTATTGTTGAAGTGAAGATGAACGCGTTCTTCGTGGCATGGTAATCCAGTGATAAGATAAAATTCTTGCAGACTAAATCCAGTGAAAAATGCAAAATAATTCGAGGATGAACTAGTTTTTTAGTGAAAGACATCACATGGAAAATGCATGAAAAATGCATGAAGAGTGAACTGACCATTCTCTAAGTTCAGCAAGTTTTTCGAACTTAGGATTAATCAGGATTGAACTGTTTTCTTTAGTCGATAATGACATCCCTGTTACGAAGGACGCAAGCATATACGTAATGAAGTTAGATATTATTAGCAGCAGAAACTTTTGAAAACGATGATTAAATTGAGACTTTGTTTACCTTTGAATAACGTGACTTTCAAATGGTTGCCAACGATTGGTTTTTTCACAAGGCAATCACTGATTTCAATACATTCATGGTCGATAAAGTTGTCCCATATGGTCAGAATAATTACTTGCAATCTGCACATGAAGATGTCAAATTTCAAATTAATTGTCATAGTAGATAAACTATTGTTTTGTGCGTGAAGATTTATATTTATTTATACATAACTTTTGTTCACATGGACAATGTCTTGGACAGTAGCATCCTCATTCTTGTTGCTTGGAATCTTTCGTTTTAGCCTAACGTCAACAGCAATGCCAACGAATGCTGCACAAGGAATTTGAAAAAAAATTGTGCATAAAGTAATAGTTTGAAAATATAATGTTTAGGAAAATGTTGAAAAATAACTAAACTTATAGTAACTATTACCTATTTCGACATCAGCGTCTATGTAGCTTTGAAATTCATCGAATGGTGTAAACTGAAAGCATGACTCTACAAGAGGGTTGTGGTCTTCATTTGATTCTTCAATTTGAGTTGAACCACTGATTGTCCATTGTGTATGTCCACAAGTTGATCTGAAGCGTTCATCCGTGTTTTTGACATGTGCGTTTGAAATCAAGTATGTCTTTCATGGCACTAAGGTGTTTTCAAGAGCTTTGATATTGTAAGCAAATATGGTTGTTTGGACTTTGTTTTCCTACATTAAATGATAGGACATTAAATAGTAGTACACAAATACATGTGCATTATTAACAAACACATAGACCTGAAGAAGCATGATCTAAGAATATTACCTCAGTATCCATCAACCAAAGGTGCTGATAAGTTCCATTTCCCTTTTGTGATGTTCTTGAAGATGTTTTTTCTACAACTACCACTTTACATGTTCATCCGATTTCTCTGGGTGCAATATCTGGAATTAGTTTCAGTTTGGATGCTATTTTTATGGAAGGACAACTACATCAGAAACAAACATCAAACATTAAAAATGTAAAAGAAGAACATGCTAATGAAAATAACTTTTTTTTCCAGGAAGAACACGATGATTATAAGTATGTTCATGTTCTTTGTTACTAAACTTTGTTACTAAACAAATAAATAGATCAGCCGTGAAGTAAGAGAAGCAACATTTACCTTTTTTCTGTATTCCTTAGCATGTAGTTAAACCTTTTGCTGGTTTCTCTAGTAATATATGTATACATATATAGATATAGGATATGCATGTATGTGCAGAGATAAGGTGACAGAGTAGGTAGGTAGATGGATGGACAGGGGAGCGATGAGTTGTGTTTTGAATATGAAATTCAGATTGACTCCAGACTGACTCCAGACTGCAGACAGACCATACCGTCCTTTTTTAAACAGTACATAAAGTACAGTGTGATGATTTATATATTGACTTATATAATACATAATCAGAATGCCTGCGGACAGAAATATACTGTTCTGGATTTTTATTTTCAATCCTCACAATATTAAGTATGAGTTCAAGGTTCCAAACAAATAAAAGCACCCAAGATGCGTCACATGCAAGTAGGTAATATGAAATGAAATATTTTTCACCAGACATGAAAACCCATGCACTCCATCGACATGGTAACAGTAGCCATATTTTCAAATAACCATAAAGTAAAAATAAACAATAATAGAAATTTGATTGAATTAAAAATGAGATGTCATTTTTTTTTTCAAAAAAAGAGACTAAATTCATCGTACTTGACCAAGAAGAGCAAGAACATAATCATGATCTTCGTCCACTACAATCTTGAAAGTATTAAATACTTATTCAGCTCCTAACACTTAATCTTCGCAAAGAAATAAACGAACAATAGAAAAGTTTGGCATCTTGAGTCATTTTACACATCACATGTAATCCTCTCATAAGATAAAGATGAGTTTTTAAATCGCAAGCACAAATTCGTTGAATTTGAACTAAGGAAATTACTTAAATGCACAAGCATGCAATCATATCTTTTTTTTTCCTATTCTTTTGTCCAAATAAATGCTTCATTATTCTTCTTTCAGTCGGTCCTTATAGACTTGGTCGAGGGATGCTGACATTAACTCTCAAACATGGAAATTATACATGAGTTTTAAGTAAAAGGCATTCAGACTAAAGGCATTATTTAAATGAAGAAAATGACCTTCATGTTTCTGCAGAGACAACAACCAGTAACCATTCAGACTAAATGCATCCTTTAAATGTAGATGAAAAGGCAGGGAAATCAAGAGCAAGATTTGTAATAAAAAAAATTGATTAGTAAATTCCACAAGTGCAACTAAATAAGATTGCATAAACGTCCCCCCTCCCTTTTTATTATCGTCACAAGTGCTATTTGTGTGGATATTTGTGTTATGCACTGGATTGTGTTATAGTTCAGTTGTGGAAAAAAGAGTAGAGCTATTAAATATTTCAAAAGTTAAGCATGGGCATAAAATGGGTTAAAATGCATAGGAGGAAGATAGGAAGGGGAAACAATTACAAATATATAATGGGGTGGTACATTCTTACGAAATAAAAGTGAAATAAAAGTAAAAGACGTCAAAAAAAATGTTATTGTCAACTAATAGAGGCAGCAAGAAGTAATTACACAATCACTAAATTAACAAAGTAACTTGTATCTACCTTAAATCAAATTAGTTGGCTCATACATAAGAAATAACTCGGAAATTACCAAAATCCATGTATGATAATGGCTCTTTTTCAACATCGGGATCACCACAAGTATCTTCTGAACCACGGTACCTTGTTACTGATTCCATGTCTTTTGTAAATTGATCCACATCAAAATTCACATCTTTTATGTTTCTACTAAGAAAAATGAAGTAACATTAATGTCTATATAACACAAATTGAATTCATTAAACAAAATCTTGAAACAGAATTCACACAAAGACAGGGAGAGCTTAAACAATTCAAATTTATTAACGCCTTATTGTTAGTGATACTGCTTCAGCTATTAGAGAATTCACAATTATCACACAAGGCAAAAGACGTGAATTGTTAGAAAAGAGGAGTCCTAAACTTCACTATATTCCTTGTGATGGCATAGCTTTATAAAAGTGATGCTCAAACAAGGATCACAGTGGATACATAGGCCCCCAGAGATGCAAAAGAAAGGGCATAGCACCTTATGCTCTAACTTGAGACTAAATAGCACAGGCCATACAAAATTGTTTAAGGTTCATGATGAACCTTCTTACCCGGCAAAAAATGTGTTAAACTTAAAGTGCTCACCGAGGTATACAACAAACAATGTGTAGAGAACCAATCAAGATCAACTCGACAAAAGCAGCACACTAAATTACAAAAGGCAATGACAAAAACATTCCACATCAACATCAATCAAAACTTTAGCTCCCCGACAAGAGTGCAACAAAATAAAATTATTTAGACTGATAATCTCTTTCAATCACTAAATTAAAATCATACCAAATTTGTCACTTAGGTCAAGGATATACGATGTACAAAAAGTTGAAGGAAATTGGATGTTATGAATACCTTTGAATATAAACATTAACTTTTAACCCTTTGATGGCTCCTTCTGCAAAGCGAAGCAATTCCTCAAAATTCACCTTCTTCGATGGATACTTCATTTGTCTAGTATCATCCTAGCATTTTAACAATTTAACAAAATTGTTATCAATCTAATTAAAATAAGATACCATGCAATTAAAGAGTAATTAGTTCTAAACCATACATAAAAATTAAGATGATAAAATTAAGAAGACAATATATATTATTGTTCATATGGAAGAAACTGCAGCTAGAACTTCTTTATAGACAACATTCCTCGTACATGTGTAATGCCCTTTTTTTTTTTTAAATCTCCAGTTGGTTTCATAAGAACTTTAATACATTTACTACTTTTTGCTCTTGTTAATGTGACATAAAGTTGTCCATGTGAAAATACAAGCTCAAGTAAATACAATCCAACAAAATCAAGAGTTTGACCCTAGGCTTTATTTATAGTCAGGGCAAAGTATACACGAACTAGGAATTGAGTTCTTTTGAATCGAATTGGACTCATATCATTTTCAAAAGGCACAAATGGTATACGGGGTAGAAAAACTCTTTTGTTTTTATATTGTCCAACAACAATTTCAGCATCAATTATATTTCGATCAAATCTTTTACAAATAAGCCTAGTTCCATTGCACAAACCTTCAGATGAATTTATGTTCCTCAACAAAATAATAGGACAATTTTTTTTTCAAAATTAATTCATGTGGTGGAACACCATTAGGAGTTAAAGTATTGAAAAAAATCCTCATCACATGATTGTGCATTAATATTTATTGGTTCATCAAAGCTATAGTATTTAATAGAATCACGGGGAATTGTTCTATTAACATATCATTTATAAAATCAACATTCTTATTTTTTGGACTTAATATGATTCTATTAATCATAGTTTCAATATTATCTGGGTAAGTATTTAATTCGGGGAACACAACATCTAGCAACTTTGTTACGGAAGTGGTTTCATCATCATGAGCAATAACCATATCATTTGGAAACTTAATCATATTGCACGAATGTAAAGGTTCAATCTCATTTCCAATTCGTAGTAAATATTCAGAAAAAAGGCAAATCTATTTGAGCTCTCATATTTTGAACTAATTTAATTTTTTTAATAAATGGCCATAAATATGAATTAACAAATGTTGCATCAACAATATCTTCTTTTTGTCCTTTGGGAACAATGGGTAATATTTGACGGAAGTCACCTCCTAGAACTACGACTTTCCCTTCAAATTGAACTTTAATTTCTGTTATATCGTGTAACATCTCATTTAACGATTTGATAACCGCTTTATTTAGCATAAGAGCTTCATCCCATATTATCAATTGTGTCATTTTTAGTAATTCAGCTAAAGATGATTGTTTACTAACTGAAGTAGTTGATTTACTACTAACCTCAAGTGGGAGTTTAAATCTTGAGTGAAAGTAATCCTGCTGCCACCCCAGAAGTTGCAGTAGCCAAAGCCACCATTCCTTTAGATCTTACAGCTACAAGCAAAGAGCGATATAAAAACGTTTTTCCCGTTCCTCCAGTACCATCAATAAAATAAACTCCATTGACTTTCTTGAAGAAGTCGTTTAGAATTATATCATATGCTTTTCTTTGTTCTAAATTAATTTTGTTTCACTTAACAGATCTTCATCTGAAACTACTATCTGTAATTCGTCAGCAATACTTTCAGAAGATGATTGTTTTGTTCTAACAAAATACGATGTTGGACAATTCGATAATGATTCATAGTTCTACCGAAAGTTGTAATATTTCATTTAAATCACTTAAGACCTTTAACTCGGCTACTTTTGTATTTATACCTT
>CAIGRT010136252.1:0-21178 GCA_903798405.1 Fraxinus platypoda
AAAAAAAAAAAAAAGTCAATTTTCAATCAATTTTAACTGCTTCGTTGTATATTTTATCTTTCTATTTTGAGAAATTTGATTTTATATGTTGGAAATTAGTTGCAGGCATCTAAAGTTAAAAAAAAAAAAAAAAAGTCACCGCGCGCATGGAGACTTTTTTTTTTTTTTTTGAGTATAACAAACATCATTCAATGCATAAGATTCATTATCTTGCAATTTCTCACAGTTCTCACCCACAACCACTCATTCCATGCACAAACCCTAGAAATTTCTTCTACCGACCTCTCTCCTCACACCGGGACAGGTGAAAAGGGAAAGCTAAAAAATTGGCCGACTAACTTTGCATTTTTCCATAGGCGCCATCATTCCATCACGTAAAATATGTTTTTTTTTCTTTTTCTCTTTAGGCCCTTTACATCAAAGCCATAGAAATTCTTGTTGAAGAGAGTAATGTTCAGCAAGTCGATGCCCCCTGGTATTTTGAATTTTATGTCCGCGCTGCTCGGAGTTCAACTTTTTTTCCCTGGCCAAATTAAAACAGCTTAAGGTTTTTATTTCTCCGAAATCAAAACAAATCCTTCAATACCAAGGAGGACCCAAATATTGAGGCTCTCAATTTCTACTTCAATTCATGATTCTCAATTTCTACTTCAATTCCTGATTCTGGGGTTGTATGTCTGGCAATTTGAAGGTTAGGGCTTTGAAAACATTGTTCCATTTTTGCATTTAAAAATCAAATATTGATATTCCTGATACTGTTTATTTTATTGTGTAATTTTAGAACATCCTTATGTATGCACATGAGTTTTCTGAGTGGATGATGTATAAACTGCATTGTTAAATTGGTATTCTAAGATTTTTTTCAGTTTCTTTTCTTCTACCTATGTTTGATATTATATTCATAAACTGAGAAGCACTTTTGGTTCTTGATTATGAGAGTGTGGTTACAGTTATTTTTTTCTTCTGCTTGCTGTATGCATGTGGATTCAATTTGCGAGCTTGATAATTCTATTTTATTTTATACTTTGGCCCCTGGTTCTTTTTATGGGAGTTCCTATTACACGCCTCCTCGAAAGTCATTAATCAATTATTTTATTTTATCTCTGTATGTGTCTTGAGCTTTTGGTTATTCATCATCTTTCAGAAGCTAGAAAAATTACGATTTTCGGGTTCACTCTTTTTGTGCCTTGTTTAAGATTATAGTTTACTTTTACCCAAATTATGAGTGCTTATCTTATTCTCATATGCTGGTTATTAAAGCTACATTTGATAGTAGAAAAATTGAAAGCAAGGATTTTGGTCAATTGCTGTTCTTTGCTTGGTTGCAGTCTCTCATGGTTGGAATTTGTGAACTGTCTCACAATTGAAATGATAGTGCTTCAAATTTAGAGTTAGATAGTCTATGAGTTTCCTACGCTGGTGCAACCTTTCATCTGGGAGATGGTAAACCCCTTGGTGGTTAAGATTGCGACAGCAATAAATAACGTTTTCTCTCTATTGCGTTGTTTTTATATCCGGCTCTATGTTAATTGTGATTTTCAAAATATGGGGTATGCTATTTTTTGTTCCAGTGAGATTGTTTTCAAACAATTTTGATACTACCTACACTAAATATTTTTACTATATCGTTGCGAAGTTCACTAATTAGTTGCATTTGTGTAATTGAGAATGTAGTTGCTATCATTGATGGCTACTTGTTTGCTTCATTTTTTACTCTATTTTATTTGTCAGGTCATTAATAGAGAGAGATTGCTTGTTGTCAAGCATTTGAAAAATGAGGCCTGACCATTTGATGATCAATTCTTTTCTTCAGGCTGTTGATGGTCTGTATTATAATGCACCATTGGAGCTCAATGTTCTGCAAAAGCTTAACATTGCAACATACATGTTTAATCTTTGGTTCCAAATGTTGGAACAAACTAAAAAAAGTGGAGTGCAGGCTAATTTTAAAAGGTATGCACTTGTTTAGGTTTCTTTCTATTTTCCCTCTATCTTCTGCCAAAGAGACTTGCTTAAGGATTCATATCATGTTAATCTTGTAGGGAACAAGATAAAAAATGTATGCTGCTTGGGCTTAACGTCATTCATCTCTCTCTCTGCCGATCAGTTGTCGAGAGAGGCGTTGGAATTTGGATACATGATGAAATTATCTATGCGATTTTCATATGTTTTTCTTGTTGCAAAGTTTATTAAGAGCTTGTTTGGGAGGGATTTTAATTCAATTAAAATTGAAAATATAGCTGTTATTGGGTTCCACTCGTCTAATAAAAGTCAACAATAACGATTATATTTTCAATTTTAATCCGATTTTAATCCCTCCCATACAAGCTCTAATATTGTTTCATCAGAATCAAATAAATTTTGTAACAGAGAATACAAGAAGATCATAATCAGAATTATCTCGAAAGATTCAGGGGATTCTTGAGTCCTTGTACACTAATCAAAACAAAATTTATACAAAACTCGTGCAACGCACGTGACATCGACTAGTACACACACACAACGTCTAAATAAGCTAAAATTTAATAATCACGTGAAATATTCTAAAGTTTTCTTAAACTTGAACTACTATTTAGATAACCAACAATAGTATTCAATTACTTAGTGCAAGAAAAACCCTTGCGCGTATTTACTAAGTAATCGGTAGGGAATTTGTTTTCTTATTTTTACTTTTTATTTATCTTTAAAATAGCACAATGAATATATACTCAAAACAATTGGTCATGTGCTACTTACGTGCGACTTTAACAGAATTTTGGATGAAATCCATTCTCTTAACCAAGGGAGCAACATAAGTAGAATGTCGAGGATGTAAATTTTCTTTCTGGAAGTTGAAGACTAAAGTGCAACATAAGTCAAGAGTTTAGGACCCTTACGGTAAAATCAAAGTATTTTGGCACAAATATTCTGAAATTTGTTCATCGATTGATGGAGGTTCCTGCGTACCGGCGAATTAGGAGAACAGTAGTAGACATGTCCTTAAATACAGGATCGAATGAAGCTGTCAGCCAAACAGAGATTTTCTATATTTAAAAGAACTCATTGCCATTTTCAGGTAAAAACTGCGAATATTTTTAAATAATTTTCCCCATATATAGACTTCAAACCAGGAATTTTGGCACCTAATTTACACAAACCTATACACAAGAAAGTAATTTGGTAGATTTTCGAATGAGGGTTTTTTCCCAATCTCTTTTTCCGTTCTCTGATTATATATTTTTCTTTTCTTTCTCTTTTATTTAATACTTTTCGGATTTGATTGAGCTTTCTTTTTCAAAATGTATGAAATAGGATTGTAAATAAGTACAATGCGAGATAATTGTTTGATTATAAGATATTATCTTTGTAAAATTGAAACGATTCTTTGAAAAGTAAATCATTTTGTAAATAAAGAAAATGGATGTTAATGCAAATGATGTTCAAGTTTTTTTATGGAAAATACTGAAATTTTCATCCAAAATTTTGGTTAATTCTGCTATAAAATATCCATTTGTATCATTTACTTTGTTATTCTTATTTCTCCTGTATATAATTTTTCCATCAATGTTCTGGTTTTTGATTTATTCGTTTCCCTTTATTCTTTCTACTACTGTCATTCTTAGAATCTTTCCTAGTCTTCGAAATGCCAAAGAATATAAAAGGGATGAGAAGAATAATGATGGAAAAGCTTATGGAACAATTGTTGGTAGAAATGGGAAGTCTTTGGTTCATGTTCGCTCTGTTAGACGAAGAAGAGCAAAAGATATTAGGAGAGAAGATGATTACTCACAAAACAATGTGGATGAGAAAAGTACTATTTTCTCAACGAGTGTCAATTATGATTTGGTTGACAAACGTGCCTTGGCAGAAGAATGCCCAAAAGAAATTCGGGAGGTGGAGGTCTATTCTTCATCTAATCCCTCCCAATGTTCCTACTCGTGTATGTCTAAAAGTCTAAAACCAGAATTTTGTAATGGCTCCTACGGAAGGTCTGAAAAATTTAACTCTGGTGGAAGTGAAATAGGAACTTCAGAGGACACTGAAGATGAAGAGGAGGCAAGAGAGACTGGTAATAAAGCTGTTGAATGGACTTTGGATGATCAAAAGAATCTCATGGATCTTGGAATTTCAGAGATTGAAAGGAATAAAAGATTGGAGAGTCTAATTGCTAGACGGAAAGCAAGGAAATTGCTCAGCCTTCAGGTTAGAAGGACACTGAGGAACATGAAGATCAACGAACCTGCGGATCAAATTGCTCATATTACTATACCTAAAAACAATCTTCTTCCGAATAACATTGGTCTGTTTTCACCTGGTCCAGGCTCGGCTCCTTCTGTTTTAATACCTATGCGCAATCCTTTCGATCTTCCTTATGATCCATGTGAGGAAAAACCTGATCTCACGGGGGACAGTTTCAATCAAGAGTTTATGGCAGTTCAGAACATGGACGTAATGTTCTGCAGGCATGAGAGTTTCAGTTTAGGGGCATCCTTACCCAGGGAATTCGTGCAAGATTGTGCAGCAACCTCTGCGTGTCATAACTTTGGATTGAGACAGAGAGCTTCCAAAGGAATTGCATGTTCCAAACCAGGAAGCAAATTAGGTAAACAAAATCTTTATTATTTTGGACCGTTCCATGTTACTATTGCTCCACCGTATGATATATATTATAGTTCGTGACTGTAGTGAAAAATGTGAATGATAATTAATCGTTCCCATTAAAATAACTAAAGAATAAAAATAATGATAAAAATGGACAAATGCAAGAGCAGAGGAAAAATGCAAGATAACTAAATATAGGTACTTAAATTTCACAAAACTGAATCACTATAAAACCTTTTGATTACAGAGAGCAAATTCATTGGGATAGTAGAGCCAGAACAATTTCAAGAACCTGAGTCTAAGACAAAGGTTGACAGTGCAGATGATCAGATCAAAGAAGTCATCCAAGTATGTGAGCAGGGACTTGAACATCACAATGAAGAAGATAATGTTGAAGTGCAGACAAAACCAATTCCGATTGAAGATGTCAATGGTAGGCCAAGCTCATCTTCCTCCTCAGAAGAGGATGAACCATTCTATAAGATAGACAAAAATGAAATATTGAAATCTATTGCTTCTCCGGCTACAAGGATCATTGCTGAAGATAGGGAGAATACTGGCCAAACAGGTGACCATTCAAATCACGATGCTCCTCATTTTGCGAAGACCAGATCGGAGGAGCGCTTTAATTATGCTAACAAGACTCAGCACTATCACACTCGTGCCCTTTCCATTGCATCTGACTTGCAAGTGGAGTTTTCAGAAGTAAGTTCTCCTCAAATGCATGATGAAAACTTATCATCTCAGGATGAAGAAATTTCAATATATGATGTGGACTTGGATAAGGAGATTATCTCGAATAGTGAAGACTTGTGGGCAGCGTCATCTCACCTATCTGTAATAGTTGAAAATGAATCAAGATCAAGAGAAGTGCATGAAATCGGTGATAAAGATATCATAGAATTTGGATTTTCAAAAATTAACAAGTCTGAGGATAAGACACTGTCAAACACACTGGCAGAAAAAGTCACTGAACAAAATTCTATTGGTGCACATTCATTTTCGCCTCCTAAGACTGACTTTCCCAACAGCTGTCAAGGCCATACCGACTTCAGTGCAAAGATTCATGGAGAACTGCAGAGCTGTTTAGTTTCTGCACAGGTATTATCACATGAAATTTTTTAGTTTCTGACACGTGAGTGAGCATAAAAATCAGCATGAAACATAGTGAATCACCCATCACATAGGAATTATTCTTGAATACCAGTAGAGAGTCAAAATTTTGGAAGTAATGTTTTCATACTCATTCCTAGATCTAGAGTTTTAGCTGGTTCAGACATAACGCTTTTTAGTTCCAGTGTGTTAAGAATAAGGGCACTAGATCAGCCGATTGATAACTCTTAACCAGAATAAAAGGTCCTGGGAGGCCTCTCCCCTCGTTGCCATTAATTGGTTTTAATATTGATACTTTGACATGGCATGAAAGCTAGGTATTGGACGGGTCTCATCTATGTCAATACATCAATTTCATATTTCCTCCGTTTATGTTTATTGTTGTACCTTATTCTTAAATTACCAGTGCCAAAGTTGCACCTTGTGCTTGTTATCAACCGTGCCATACTGGTGGCACACTGGCACGCTTCATTCAGCCTTCCACGTTTGTCCCACATTGTAAAATTATAACCTAACAAGCTAATAGGAGCCTCCGGGCAGCCTTTCAACTCACTGCCATTTAGTTTTGAGATGGATGATTTAAAACAAATCATTTCTTTTGAGAGAAACTATTCAAATCTGTCAGAAAACCTTCACGTGTACTTGTTACAAACTAAAGCTCCAAACTCATCTAGACTACGGCAAGACGATGGATAGTGAAGTTGTAATTTATCCTAGGATGGGTTTTCCTCATTTTGTTTTCTTTTAAACACTCAGTTACTTGTGTGTTCTGCATTTTTTTCAGAGTCGGAGTTCTAAAAATCATTTGTGCATTTACTCCCCTTTTTTTTATCAAGAATAGGAACCTTCTGATCCCTGTGAGAAGTTGAATACTGAGTTGAACGCCATTTACGATGTAAATGGTTCAAAAATTCTGCAGGATGATAAAGGGAACCAGTTCGAAAAGTCTTTGACAATTGATTCAGATTCAGCTGAACACATTGGAAGTCAATCTGAGAAACAGGATAAGTGTCGTCACATGTTAGAATCCATGGGTTCAGTATCTGATAACCGAATATCTTCTGAAGATTCTGACAACAGATTTAAAAAAGTGATTGAACATGAAGAGCTGGCGGCTACTTCAACACATTTTGAGGATCAAAACAGTCTTGAATTACTTCAACGTACTGAAGATGAACCACATTCTTCTGAAGTTGGAACTTCTGGGACTTCTCTGGACTCTGATGATCCCCAAGCATCTGTATCACCAACGAATGAACAAATTCCAGCTGCCCCAAGTCCATGCTCATCCCCCCAATCTGTACTACAACAAAACTTTTCCGTGGATAACCTATCAGAATTTCAGCAAAATATCCAAATGGAGGTTGGGCAGTTTGACATAGCTGTAGAAAACAACATGCCGTATGAACTTAGAACTGAAGTTTCCAGTGAAATTTTGTCCCAAAATTCAATGCCTTTGGAGGATTCAAATCACCCACATAACGGTGCAGATATCGAACAGGTTTGCCAAAACTCTTAGGAAAACATAAAACCATGTGAATACGCATATCAAGATTTCAGAAGATTGATTCTTATTGTTTTGGAATATACAGAAATATTCGAAGGCATTACTTTGTTGTGACTATCTCTTGTTTCTATATTAGAATTGACATGCCTATTTCTCATGAATACTGTACAAATACATTAATGTCTAACAAGCCTAGAAAAAATATACACAAGTATTATGTGCACAAATTATGTTTTCAGGTCCTGATCTACCTAAATTACCATTGATATACTTTCCCAGAATATTTTTGATAACACATGATTCTCCTTTATGTCCTCAACACTGATAGTAGTATTTACAGATGTTTATTCAAATAATTACTTCAAAAATAAAGAATAATTTTTCTTTTTTAATGAAATTGGGATCTAAAGCTAGAGATGGGATGGGGAAAATCCACATTATGACAAAATCTTGCATATATCCAAATTTAGGAGCTATCTTGATATGGCTTTAAGAATGTCTAATGTAATAAAAAGTAAAATTCACATAAATATACTTCTGTTTCTTCCTGCGAAAAGCATGGTCCATTAGTGCCAATATAATGGAACAAATAGGAACCTTGTTCTAAAAATAATCCCTTGAACAAGCAAGGTCCGTATGATAGTCATAGTGTCTTGTCCAATGCACTGAAGTCGTGTACTGTAAATTAGTCTTTGATAAAGGGGATTTTTTGTTAAGTTTGATTCACAGGGTTGTGGCCAATTATGCTTTAATTCTTTTTGCATTACTGAATTATCTGTTTTGAGGTTGGGATATTTTCTATAATTGGTGTTTAATATCGAATATTCTTCCGAGTCATGTGGTCTTTCAGATAATTTCTTCATTTTACTTTTTGACCGTTTTGTGAGCAGGAATCTTCCCATCATCAAGAGAAGTCTACTGAAGAAGTTGACGCACATATTGATATTGATGAATCAACTAATTATGAGGATCAAATGCAAAATTCGGTACCATGTGAAGATACTGGGCATGAGAGCCAGTTGAATTATCCGATGGATCATGAAGAATGTAGAAAAGCTACAACTTCAGAAAGTTATGAAGCGACCAAATTAGTGGAAGAGAATGGTAACTCGGGGACCCATAAAAAATCTGAAGAGGATGAAGAAGATATGCGCCATGCAAACACACACGGTTCAACGCTAGGCAATGCAGTCAAATTAGAAATTAGTACTAGTAATGGAGAAAGCCATGATGAAAATATCCTATTACGTGTTCCAAAAGAGAAAAACGATTCGGAAAATTCGATGACCTGCATTACGACAGAGGTTTGTGCGGCAGTCTTTTTATTTGGTAACATAGAAAAAAACCTCTTACTAACCTGCAGTAAGAATCTACTTGGTCCACACACACACACACAGTGATTGATGAACTTATAATTCTATTACTTGACAAAATGTAGGACTCACATTATCAACATTTGGTGATACTGTGCAGGAACCAACAAATTCTTCATCGAGAAGCATTGAAGAATCCACAAGCGTTTGCATAGTGAACAAACCAGTAACTAACAAGATAAATGAATGCGACCCAGAGCGTACATCTGCTGGAGTTGAAGAAGAATCAGAAAGATAAAAGTAAGACCATATTCTGTTAGCGAAAAATTCATTGCAGTCAAGTTTAGCTTAGATGACCCAGAATGCGACAGTGATTAATATTAAGGAGTTAATTTTGCAAGTTCGCTGCTGGAAATCAAAGTTTCGTCTGTATTTAGTTAATGGGCAGAGGAAAACCTTGACTAGTAAGTGATTACATTAGTATTTTCGTACCTTTTGTAGCATAGCAGTGTCGTCGTTGCAGATGAACTTCTTATTTGTATTTTGTCCTCGATGAACTTCTTGATGTGCAAGCACGTGAACTTTTTCGTAATTGATCTAACTCGTATTATCTAAAGAATAATGCTATTTAACATCAGTCTAGGTGGCAGTGAGGGTCTACCTTAAATTCTCCAATTAATTAAATATACTAGGACAAGTATAGGTGGACCCTTACTAGCACCTAAAATAGTGCTAAGTACTACGGGCGTTAAAGCATTACTTTAATCTAAATGCTGAAGTTGTTAAAGAAATGATGAATTTGTTTATTTTGATTTAATCTTCAACTGCTTTTATGAAGACTCAACCTGTAAGATCTTTGCCATGTGGTATTCTAATTTCATAATTGTAGGTTCTCTTTACCATTTTTGACAAAATAAGAAAAATATGAGTCTCAATATTCAATTTAAGCAGACTTTACAAAAAAGCTGGCATAACTTAGAATATATAATCAAGTTCCATATATATGTATGTATTATTCTATCTGAACTTTTGAAAGATATTTGGACAAGTTTCCAAATCTTGTAGAATCCATGTAAGATACACTTAACACTTCTTATTCTTAGAAAATTTCAAAGACTTCCCCTATTTTTTCTTTGGATAAACACATTCTTCTTTCGACTTTGAAAATGACAAATTTGAGTGAAAATAAGGTATGAGTACCTATTTCTGGAATTAAAAAAGAAGAATTTCTTGGTGGGGAGTATTGTAAAACAAATCTCTGTATAAGAATATGTGAATTGTTAAAAATTGATTTTTGAGAAATTCTTGTGGCCGCGAGATAGCAAAATCCTTTGATTAACGATCCGAGTGTTGAAGACAAGGGGCCACGTGGCTTGAATCCTGGATTTCAAGTTTCGTTGGAAATTTGATTTGCTTGAATTCTAGAGCTTGGACTCAACTTGACTTGGCTTTGAATCTCCAAGACTTTGACTTGAATTTCAAAACTGAATTTTGCTACTTGTACGTCAAAAATGTACATAAGGGGCTACATAACATAATATGAAGGAAGAAGATTGGATGGAAAAGTTGACTATATTTTAAATTGGCAAATAATAGAATGTCATGTAGTATTATGTAACACATTATGTAATTCTCGATATACATGTAGTAAGATCCTTCAAAACTGGAACTTGAACTTGATTCGGAGAAGACTTTGATCTTCAATTCTCGAACTTAGACTTGAGAGATTTTCTTCTCCTCTCCCTTTGAACTTCGGAATTTCTTTTGCTTGGACCTGCAGTTTTTCCTTGCACTTGAACTTCTGATTTCTCTTGGACAGTAAGTCCTGTTTGTAGAGAAATCATGTAATCACCCAAATTTTATTTATTAATTTTAATTTTAATTTAATGAGTACAAAATATATGATCGACTTTTTAGTGTTGGATGTGCTTTCTATATGGGCTTCTTGTAAAACAGATAGGCTTCAGTAGACTTTAAATTTAGTGAAGTTAAATGCTTGCTTAAAATCGATACAATCCATTTAATTGTTTTATTTATTTATTATTTATTTATTTTGTCTACAGGTATCTTTTTACATTTTTCATTTTTTTTCTCCCCAATTGTAAAGATACCGATGAGGAGAGAGCACGAGAAATCATATCCGAATGGGAAGGAGAAGAACCCTAGCAAGAATTAGGCTTGATTTAGGCTTGATGAGGCGCGCTCTAGGACAAGGGACGAGAAAGCATTGGTCTTTGGTCCAACAGGATGGGATAGAGCTAGTGCTTATGTCCTCTTCTTGACAACAAGATCTTTTTTATTCATCACTTCTATTATCTTTTCTCTTGCTGGATGGTTGACATTTTTTAACGACTATTTATGGGTTCCAAATGATCTATGGAATCGGATTCAACGAAATCAAAGAGAAAAGTTCTTCTTTTCTTCTTCTTGAATGTGAGTCTTTGAGACAATGACGTGGATTACTTTTTAAGGTGAAGGCGAGGCATTTGAGATTGTGGAAGCAACAAACCATACCAAAGCAAATGGTCCTTGAAAATCCTACGTTTTTATTAGGGGTTGATGAAGCATCCTCTTCAGACAGTATCATTTTTCTCTTAAGATTAAAGATTTTGTGCTTAATAATCCCACTTTCAATAGTCGAAATAACCTTTCGAATTTATTAAAAACGGATGTATTACTTGTTAGCGAAAGAATTATATTTGATAATTATGTGTCAAAATTATGAACAAATGAAAATATTATTACAATATTGAGAACAAATTAGTAAATTTAACATGCAAATAAACAAATTGTATCCTCAAATATTTATACAAGAAATAGTCAATTTAGACTGGTCAAACGTTCTTTGGAATGTTTTTCGGCGCTAGTTATGAAAAGAAAATGTAATATTAAACGAAAAATCTAAAGCTTTTTTTTTTTTTAACCCTTTTCTTGTTTATATATATATATATATTTCCTTCTCTCGCTAAGTGTTTCTATTTATTCTCAGATACATTAAACTCCCAACGTTGTTAAAGTAATGTTATCCTTTTAGAATCATGCCACTAATATTCATAATCTAAGCAAGAATTATAATGCAATTATTATTCTAGCGTTACAACGAATGTGACGATTTTACAATACTATCTCTAACATGCAAGAGTTGCAATTATTTTACAACATCATCTCTCACGAACATAAGTATCACTTTAGGTATTACGCACTTTAATTTCACCAAAATTAGTAGTCGATAAGGTCAAAACAGAAAATCTTAACATACGTAAAATCTTAATAATTTTACACGTCAGTGTAATTATCTCTATATCCATATCCATATCCATAATATAATGGGAATCATAAGTTCTAACAGAACTCTAACTGGATTAACCTAGCACGCGGTACAGTATATAGTTAGTTAAGATAGTGAAACCTAGTCCAAACAAACACTCACCTTTTTCTCTTCTGTTTTTGCTTCTTCTTCGTCATCACCGTCATCCCAAGTTTTCACTCATTCTCAGAACCCTAACAAAGCGACCATGGCTCCCCAAATCATGTCCCTCGAAAAGGGGGGTCAAGACTTCCCAGCAAAGCTTACAACACAAGTCCTTGTTTGTTCCATCATTGCAGCCTTTGGTGGTCTTATGTTTGGCTATGACATTGGTATTTCAGGTTCGTAATACTTAATCGTACGTACTTTTTTTTGTGACGAGGAATTTCCGGTAAGTGCGAACCGATATGTAACGTGTTATCTATTTTCAGGAGGAGTTACGTCCATGGATGATTTCTTGTTGAAGTTCTTTCCAGTTGTGTACACGAAGAAGCACAGAGCAAAAGAGAATAACTACTGCAAATATGACAATCAACTTCTTCAATTATTCACTTCATGTTTGTACCTTGCGGCTGTGGTTTGCTGTTTCTTTGCATCAAAATGTTGCAAGAAGTTTGGAAGAAAACCTACCATGCAATTGGCAGCCATTTTCTTCTTCGTCGGCGTTATACTCAACGCCGCGGCAATGAATCTTCCGATGCTCATTGTTGGACGGCTTTGTTTGGGTGCAGGTGTCGGATTTGGAAACCAGGTATTGATTGATTGTGATATAAATCATATAATATACATGTATCTATACATCATGTCTTTCAAGTGATCTAAAACGTTTTTCCGCAATCATCTGGATGTATTTTATGTCTGCATTTGATTTTTTTTTTTTTTTTTTTTAATCTGTTTTTCTGATTCCTGTATACTACTATATGTGGACATCATTAGGATTTTGAGAAAATTATTTTATGTATTTTTTTAAAGATAGTCACATCATAATAGTATTTAATTTCATTGAAGTTATTCGATAGAGATAACTAATGCAGTCAATTGTGTCAATATGATCAAAAAGTGGACCATCTTGTCCAAAATTTTAAGCTTTTAGACGAGATGGTTAAGACTCATTTATTTAAGTATTCATGTCTTCAATTGTATGTCTCCGAGAGTTTGAATTAGTCCATATCATGTTCTTTCAAGTTTTTCCTTACGTCTGTTGTTCTTTTAGGTATATTTTTGTATATCGGAGGTTAGGTTTTACCCGATGCGGGGTGGCAACTTCCTTGCAACATTTTGATTTTTTTTTAAAAAAATCTAAATAGAAATTTTTGGTTAATAAGTACATAATACATGTATATTTTGTCCCTTCAACAAACTGAATTTTCAGGCAGTGCCACTCTTCATATCAGAAATTGCTCCACCAAAGTACAGGGGAGGCCTTAACATTTGTTTTCAGATGCTGATCACATTGGGAATTTTGTGTGCCAACATTGTGAACTATTTTACTTCCAAATTGCATCCTTATGGTTGGAGAATCTCTCTCGGTGGTGCTGCAGTCCCTGCAATTTTCCTCGGCTTGGGCTCCCTTATCATAGTCGAGACACCTACAAGCCTAATCGAACGTGGTAAAACACAAGAAGGTCTAAAAGCTCTAAAGAAAATCCGGGGAGTAGAAGATGTCCAGAAGGAGTATGACGAGATTCTACAAGCTACTGAAGTCGCGAAAAAGATCGATCACCCTTTTAGAAACCTAATGAAACGGTCGAGTAGGCCTCAACTTATCTGTGGCACTATTTTACAAGTTTTTCAACAGTTTACTGGAATCAATGTTATCATGTTTTACGCCCCGGTTTTGTTCCAAACCATGGGGTTGGGAGGAGATGCATCTCTATTGTCATCTGTAGTGACTGGTTCAATCAATTCAGCATCCACATTGGTTGCAATTTTTGGTGTGGATAGGTTTGGAAGAAGGGCTCTACTTATTGAAGCAGCAATTCAAATGCTTATTGCTCAGGTTTGTGATATATAAGTAATTAGTACAGTTTGTTTTCTTTTAAGGATGCAATAATACATTGTTGTTTTTTACAGGTTATTACAGGAGTAATGCTTGAAGAGCATCTTAAAGCAACAAACTCCATATCACAAGTTTATGCATACATAGTGGTGGTGTTGATCTGCATTTTCGTGTCTGGTTTCGCGTGGTCATGGGGTCCTTTAGGATGGCTAATTCCAAGTGAAATATTCCCACTCGAGACGAGACCTGCCGGATTTTTCTTTGCTGTAAGCACGAACATGATTTTCACCTTCTTGATTGCTCAAGCTTTTCTCACAATGCTGTGCCATATGAAATCCGGGATCTTCTTTTTCTTTGCTGCATGGATTGTTATAATGGGGTGTTGGGCTGCGTTCTTTCTGCCAGAAACTAAGGGAATCCCCATTGATGAAATGAACGAAAGAGCTTGGAAAAAACACTGGTATTGGAAGAGGTATTTCAATTCTGACGATGAAGCTATCAAGCCTGTGGGAGATAAAGCATCTGCTGAAGCGAATGCTTGATCTATATATACATATTCTCAAAAGTCTGTCTTGTTAATTTTCTTTTTTCACGTCTGTCCTTTTTATTAATTCGAATCACTCTTTACAGTTTGTTATCTGAATTTCTACATCAAAATTGTTATAAATTGTTAAATTGGTCGTCAGTTAGTTGGGCTTCACGCTAATCTTGTTGTGGGAATATATTGACAACAAGTATTCAATTCAATCTGAACTGAGGAAAGAACCGATCGCACTATATCTTGGATTTCTGGGTTCGTGAAAGCTCTTGGAGTCTTTCTACTTTCGAATATCTTCATGAGGATGATTAAAAGCATTTATTTATTGCTTAATTTTGATACTTATGCATAAACTCAATCCTCGTTTGATTCTTTTAGAATGATTTTCGGGATAAAATATCAGAATATTGTCCGAGAACAGAGAAAATCAATTGGACAACCGAAAGTTTGAGGTCCTAGTTTTATGTAAGTGGTTAAGATTATGATAAAAATCAGAATAAAGTGGCATATGGTGCTTTCGGGTGCAACATGCACATATGGGTTCCTTTTTCTATAAAGAAGAAGTTGCCTAGTCTTGTCATTTCCAAGTGAAAAGCTACCTAGGTTCATATTGCCTCCCTTGAATTCTTTGCTTCGACCGTACAGTGGAATATACCATGTCCATAAACATTCAGTACGTAGTACAAGATAACGTTATAGTGGAAAACAAAAAATTGGTCAATTTTTTTAAAAAAATCTTGTTTAGTGTCTAACGTACCAATTATTCTCTATTATTCCAAGTGGAGTTCTTCATGATAGTCAAGTCGTACAAATACAATAAAATTGAAGGTCAACTATTTGAATCCTTTTTTATCATCCAGTTTATGCTCCATTTATAACTAGACGTGAAGAAAGAGAACAATGGAACGATAATGATAGGAATTGGGGTGGACGCAACAAATTCCATCCCGAACACGGTGTCACATAGATTTAAGCCGCAATTAATTATGTTTATGTAATGCTAGCAACAGTGTGAGGCAAGAATGAAACTAATCATGAGAGGAAAAGCATGTGCTAAAGACAATAGGAGCAATAACAATTATACGAGTATTTCGTTAACAAGTTCGATTTCAATGTGACATTTGCAACTTCAACTTACTGGCTACACCTCGCGTCTACCTCAAATGCAGGTGGATTCTGCATTGCATTTACAGTGGTGCCAGTTCGTGCTCGTGAAACAAAATATTCACAAAGAAGATCAAAGAGCACAACCAATCTATGCTACAAAATCCAAACTAGGAATTTCAAACTAACAAAGTGTAATCAAGGGCTAATGCAATATCATGCATGAGGAAAATAATGCCCTGATTGCATCTGAAAAACCATGTTCTGAGATCCCAATAATGATTCATGGATCCCACCTCTTTGGATATGTTGTCCCTGCATTTTATGTCCATAAGAATTCACCGCATAGGGAGAAAACATATTTCCAAGGCCTCCTCCTGGTTGAAAGCCGCCAATGACTGCATCATTGGGCGATTTATTCCAGAGGAAAGGATGTTTATGCATTGGAGCAGAATTCGACTGCTGTGGAAGAACAGCAGATGGCTCCGGTGAAGGCGGTTTTTTATCGTCCGGTGAAGGGTTTTGATTCTCGTTGAGGTTAACCGTTGTTATATCATGAATGCTCGCTCTTCTCTTGTCTTTTCCTCCGGAAAGTTGCCTAATGAAGTACTTTTGAGCATGGCTAGCAACTTGTGTTGGTGTTCTAGTGATCACGAAATTGCGCGAGATATTTCTCCAATCCCCTTTTCCGTACTTTTTAAGCCCCATCAGAAACAACCTATGTAACAAAATCATCCCAAATTCATGTCAATAACATCAATCAGTAAGAAACTAATTAATAAATTCAAGTGCATACATTCCAAGAATGAAATTCATTAGAAAAAGTCAATTGTTCCAGCAATATCCATTCAAAAAAATGAAGTTCATTATAGTATAAGAGATAGAAAACACACTTGTGCTCCTCTTCTGTCCATGGAACACCCTTTTTCCTTTCATGTTCATTAGGCCTAATCGAAGAGGATCTCTTTCCCTCGGAAATATAAGCATGATCGAATCCATCAAATCCGCGGCCACTCCCCCATTCAAGTGTAAAAGGCGACGACATGTTATATCCAGGAATTGGAATTAGCCCTGCCTCTATATTACTAACATCATCTTCCAATACCTTATATTGCCTCATCACATCCCCCACAGTTTTCCCTGGAACCATTTTTGCGACTTTTTGCCATCTATCGGGCGTATCCTTATCGTATAGTGCAAGAGCATTCTCGAAGGCCTTGTTTTCAGCTGGAGTCCATTTTGTACTCCTGCTCTCCTCAAGCAACCAAGTTGAATTAGAAAAGTAAGAACTTGGTGATAAAATCTCCATGCCCCCCACCTTATGGAATTCCAGGAACAAGAATATATGCTGAAATATCAGAAGATTTTGAACAAGTTTTGATTATGATGAAACAGAGGAGAAAAGTGCAGTGTAAGGAGAGAGGTGGAAAAGGAAATGTAGAGAGGTGGGAGCTTCACAATGGCTATATCAATGTTAAATCATTAGGCATTTTTGTGGAGGAATCAGAATAGCTTTTCCTCTACAGCCACCTCTCGCTTGAGGAATCTTAAAAAGATCACACCTTTTTCAAAATCAAAGAAAATCCCACGAATTTTGATAAGGCAATATTTAATAAAACGTAAAAACTATTCCAGTCAATACGAATCCAGCAAAACCATCATTAAGATCTGAACCCACAAAACCAAATGGCAAACTAAGACAACAACTAAAAGTCTAAAACCCAAAAACAATTCCAATAAAATGATACAAGATCCTCAATCAGAAAGAGGAGTTAACGGATATTTATCTTCCCCAGCTTGAATATTTTGATATCCCGCCGAGGAAAAAGCAAAAAGGTGCAATAAACGGAGAGAGATAATAAAGCTGAAAGATGGAAACTCGAGTGAGGAGAAAACTCTGAATTCTGATAGGAGACTGATTTTTGCGACAAGAAAAAAAGTTATAAAGGGAGTCTACTGTTTTCCTCCTTTTCCCTGAAGTATCGAAACTACAAAGAAAAGAGAACAAAGCAAGAAAATCTGAATTTAGAGATCTACAGAACAGAGAGGAGAGAGAGAACTGAGAGAGGGTGGCTGAAGAAGGTGGTGAAATGTGATTGGATGGGATAGTGTTTGTGGATACTGAAAAAGTTTTCTTATAATAATAATAACAATCATGCTATACAAATAAGCTCAAAAATATGGAAAGTACGTGTCGATACGTGATTGGATAGTTTGAAGAAAAAAAATCAAACAGAAGCTGCGAAGTCAGCTTGTTTTTTTCTGTCTTTTATTCCGTTCAATCATCATTACTATAATAATAATTGACACTCCTGTCTGTTTTTTTTATTTCAAATATTAAACACGATCTTCTTTTCTTAATTATTAGTATATTATTCCGAGCCTTTTCTAGAAATTTAAATTTTAATATAAATCAAAGTCAATAATTAATTTTACCATAAATATGAAATCCACAATTTTTCATTCATACACTTCATGAGCTTTTACTAAAATTTATTAAAAATCTCATTTTAGTCCCTATCAAATAGGAACTAAATAATTAATGGAGTATGGCTGGCTCTCCCTCATGATTCATGGAACCTCACTCCTAAACCTCTCAACAACACTGCTTCACAAAAGGGTTAGTTTCATATTAATATGGATTTTAAAATGTTCTTTCTTTGAAATAATCGAATTCCATCAAAAGATCTGTTTGGAAGGACTTCTAATTTTATTTTTGTTTTCTGTAAAATCGATTTTAGAGGAAGTTATTTTTTAAAAAAACTCTTCTAAAGCACTTTCAAAGATTATCCAAAAAACCTAACGGTATGTTCTCTTTATCGTTTTCAAGCCATTTTTGTTTTCGATTTTTCAAAACAGTGAAAATGCGTTTTCTTTCCTATTTTCGAAAACGATTTTTTTAAAACAAATTAAAAATTTACAAAGTTTTGGGTGTTTTCAGTTAAAACGCGTTTTGAGTGTTTTCAGTTTAACGTCACCCCAACCACCATCATCGCCGCCTACACCACACCACCACAAAAACCACCGTCACTGCCACCGCTACAACATCACCCCAACCACCACANAAAATGCGTTTTCTTTCCTATTTTCAAAAACGATTTTTTAAAAACAAATTAAAAATTTACAAAGTTTTGGGTGTTTTCAGTTAAAACGCGTTTTAAGTGTTTTCAGTTTAACGTCACCCCAACCACCATCATCGCCGCCTACACCACATCACCACAAAAACCACCGTCACTGCCACCGCTACAACATCACCCCAACCACCACACAACCGTCAGATCCGCCACCACCACAGCCCCCATCCACCACAAAAATCGCCACCATACAACCGTCAAATCCACCACCACAAAAACCGCCAAAATCACCACAGAACCACCACACCACCGCCACAGCCACGCACCCAAACACCACAGCCACAGCCATAGCCACAACCTGCACCACACCACCGTCACACACCACCGCCACAGTAAAAAAAAGAGAGAGAGAGACGAAATCGTCGGCGCTCGTAGCCACAACCAACCATCGTCGCACACCACGCACCGATCGCAACCACCGTCGCTGCTCGTCGACGGAGATAAGTGGAAGAAGAGAGAGAGACGACAGCGAGAGAGGAAGAACGAGAACGAGTTTTCCAATTTTTGATTTTTGAAAATAATTTTTCAAAATGTAAAAAAGAACACATTTTCAACAATCTCAAAATGGACACTCAAAACACAAAAATCAAAATGAATTCAAAACTCAAAACACAAAACTGAAACACAAAGAGAACAACCCACAAATGTCTTACCAAATAGCACTGAAATTCTTTGTACTCATCTAAGTCTTAATCGAATCAAATTACTTATTTGAACTAAATGGGCTCTAATGTCATCAAATTAAAACTTGAAATTTCATCATAAAAGATTGAACATGATGTTGGCTATATTCCTTAAAGGCGAGGTTGTAAATGGGCATATATTGCTGTCACCAGGTGAATGGCCAGCCAATCTTTTTTAGTGATATAATTCAAGTCAACGAGCTTTTGATTGAGGTTAAGATTGACTAGGCTCTTTTTTAAAAGCCAGTCTAAGCCGACAATTATGTCCTCTAAGTTGAACTAATTACTCATAATTTGGTCAACAGAGAGTTTAATATTGTTTTGTTTTTTAGGGTATTACAAATACTGTTGAAATTTGGAAGGACTAAATTGTGAGGAAGGAAAATTTTGGGGTGTATTACTAGTGTAACTTTTAGATGGTATGCTCCTAGGCCCCCTATAGAAAAAAATGTATACTTTCAGTGCTCTTTATTAAAATATAAATATAGTACGATCCTATGATCCTTACTGTGATGCAGTTTCAAAAGTCACAAGAGTTATTTTATATCAAAGAGTGAGTCTCAACCATCTTAGACATAGTTACTGGACAGTGATTCGTTTTCAAGAACGAGCATTAACAACAAAATTTTCAAAGCCGTTGGACATAATTTGGGAGGGCCGATATTTCTAAACTTCAATAATGTCCTAACTAGCGTATGAAGAAATAGTTGAATGCTGATCTTGAAAGAGGTCATATGATATTATAGGAAATCATACTTCAACTTCAAGTTACTGATGTCACAAGTTTTATGTAACATAGTATCCCAAGTAGACATATTGCCACTTGTAATATTATGCAAAACCCATACCTCTATCGAAGCATAATATCCCATTGATATCCTATTTAACTATGGGATTTTATGATTTGAGCCTTGCTATATGTACAAAAAATGTGTACACACACTTTGATGGAATGCCACACGACATTCTGTCTTTGGATTTCGCCCCCAAAAAATAATGTTGTATGAGTAGATAAATCCTTATGATTCGATAGAGGTACATCTCATAAATTGTTCCATTTATGGTGTCTGAAAAGCACTTTTTGCCTTGCACTTGTTTCTTAATAATAATTCATTTTAAATCAATTTTTTATAGTGTGTTTGATAGATGTTATTGAAGAAAGAATGTATTTTAAATAATGATATGATGAAAAATATATAGTTAAAAAGTAAGAAAAAATTATTGATGTGATGAAAAATATTATTTTATTAAAGAATGTGTAGAAAATGAATTTTGAAATAATGTGTACCAAACAGGGGTTTACACAAACCCTCATACGGTCTACAAGTCAATGTAATTGTTCATCAATCACACAGCCAACGATCCATCAACAATTTAGTTTGGCATATCTGCCATGAGTAAATTTGACGTGCACGTTTTAAACACTTTCAAGAAATATTTTCCATGTCAACGTCAACATTGGCAATGGAAGATGGAAAAATATATGCTCATGTTTGGTTCAAATTTCTTAAAATTCATTTTTAATAACATTTTATGAGATCTACAAATTTCCAATTGTGCATTTAACTAACTTTTATCAAAATCTTGTAAAAAAAATTCTAATTTTTATCCAAACCAAACAAGGGCTATATATGTTGTCCAAAAGATAAAAGCTTATTCGAAATTAATCAAAATAAGATATTGCTTTTGTTTGCATTACATAATTAACAAAAAAAAACTAACTATTAGATATCTATCTATTTACTATATTAAAGGAGGATAGTTTCCCGCCTCTTTGCTTCAACAGTATTCTCGCCGCTACCACCGCTTGAGGAAATAGAGAATGACAAATTTTTTTTTTATAATATTTGCTCCGCAGCATCTCTTTTTTTTCAACTCCTCACTCTTTTTTTTCAACAT
>CAIGRT010136270.1:0-12230 GCA_903798405.1 Fraxinus platypoda
CAACTAATTTTACATTTGTTTCTTAACCCTACAGGGTGTCGGCATATTTGAATCGTAGCTCGGCTCCTCTCGAATGTCATATGGATCCTATTTGTATAATATATTCCGACAGCTCATAGGAAAATAATAGAATGATGGTCGAATAAGAAATATCGAAAAATGATTAGAGGAGATCTGCTGGATAAAGAATTGATTAGAAGATTCGGAGACATGGTCTATGGATGAATTTGTCTCGGAATTAATGACACAGACTTCAACACCAGGAACAACACATACTTCACGACACAAATCCTCTTCGATGATATCAATATGAATACCAACATTCCGCTGTCTCTTCGATACTCTTTCAACAAAACTAAAGTCTTCAATGTTGTATATATGTTGGACATCATTGTTTGAATATCGAGCAATTGACGTAGTCGGTTGATGACCAACGGATGTATCGAAATCATTTATACGAATCGAGTTCCTTTTGGATGCTTTTTGTTCAGCATGTATCGAAATCATTTATACGAATCCAGTTCCTTTTGGATGCTTTTTGTTTAGCATATCTTTCTCTTTGTTTTCTACGGATCTCTTCCTTTTTCTCTTCTGATAAATCTCTATACAGGATTCTCTTTGCACGTTGTTTTCCATGATCTTCAAAAAATAGTTTACAAACTTAAATTTCACATAACTTTATAATTTTGGTTTGTAATTTTTTTTATATAATTAGTTACAGAATCTTACCACTACTCATTATGTTAATGAAGGAAGTGATTGTTTCAAATGTTGGATACTGTTCTACACAAGCAAAGAGGGAAGAAATAAGTCACAATTATTTCATACGCTCAATTAAATAAATAATCAAATGATAAAATACTATGAAATTGGAAACTAACAAAAGCATATTTCAATTTGACATACAAAAAATGTTTTAGTAATTATTTGTCAAACTTAATTCCCTATTCCAAGCAGCCATCAACTATTTCTCTACCAATTATTTTAAAATATTTTTGTAGTAATTTTTAATTTGGATGTTATGTTTTTTTTAGTTTTTTATTGTTCATTTTTAAGCGGGACATCAAATTCCCTATGCAACTTCATCGATCAGTGTGCTCATAATTCATTGGTTGGGAATCCATTCCCAATGAGACTGAAGGAAAAACACCTGAGGCTAAGAAACATGGATTCATAACTTTTCCTACTTCTTAATCCTTTTTTTTTAATTTAATTTTCACAAAATTACTTTAAAAAATCAAAATGGTTAATAAAAATGAATATTAATAAGCAGCTAGATGAAGTAAAAATGGCATCCAAACGCGCTCTAGTATGATTAGCACAAAAGAATCTTTTGCAAATACTATGTTATGAGCAGGGTTGAGTCCTTACTATTTGTTATATGTTCGAATGATGTTAAGTATCGTGTTTAATGTTTTGTGGTTTATTTCCGTTTGTTCGGCTGGGTCATCTGTATTTTACACAGATTTATAACAATAACATATTGATATTTGTGTGTAATTTTTTGTTCTTCAAATGAAGGATGTTCAAACAGTGTCCCCATCAAGATGAGAAGATAAGATTGCAATTAATAAAAATGAATATTAATAAGCAGCTAGATGAAGGAAAAATGGCATCCAAATGCGCTCTAGATCCTATCTGCCAACCCCACTTCCTAATATCTACAATTTTTTGTTGGCACAATGATGCTATGGCCATTGGGCCAAAATAAGTTGGCCCAGCTAGTTTTGAAGTCCAGCCCAAGAAATCTGTTTCGTTTCTAAAATGGTGCAGGAACGTGTTTTGTTGAGGGAAGTTTCAAACCATGTTTTATTCTACCTGATTGAACGCTCGACATGTTGCCATGTGTTGCCTCCACAACCATTGGATTGGTACCCATAGTGCAACTCACATAAAAGGGCTTCTAGGGTTAGATTATTCACAAGGCTTCGAGATCCTTCTTCTCTTACTCTCTCTGCGCCGCTCTCGAGTTTTGTCTTCTCCCTTCTGGTGAAATCAAATCTACTCATTTGATTTCTATTTTCTTCACTCATTATTGTAATCTTTAGTGATTTCATTTGGTTTGAGTGTGGGTGTGAACCGTGTGTTGCAAAGAGAGATGGTTTATTTTGTGTAATAAATGACCTTGTCTAAGTGTCTCTGTTGTATTCTTACTTTTTGGGACTTGATTCAAGCATAAATGTGGTTATTCTTCAAGATTGAGGCACGAATCTGAGAAGCACAGTTACCTTAAGTTTTTCTGTCCATTTTGTTCCAGTTCTTGTAGCGCAAGAGTTGTGCAGTTATTTGTTCCATATTTTTCAGTTTCTTAAGAAAACTTATTGTTAGTTTAATTTAAGTTCTCAATTTGTTTCAATTACCACATATATTTTGTTGATTTCTAAACTAATCATAGTGAACTCCTCCCAACATGTGTATTTATAGTACGATTACCACAAAAGAATCTTTTGCAAATACTGATATTTGTCTGTGATTTTTTATTCTCGAAATGAAGGATGTTCAAACAGTGTCCCCATCCAGATGAGAAGATAAGATTGCAGTTAAGCCAAGAGTTAAATTTGCATCCCAGGGAGATTAAATTTTGGTTTCAAAACAGGACGACTCAAATGAAGGTTTCTTCTTTTTCTTGTTAAATAATTGGTTCTTTTCTTGTTAAATCTTGATTATAATTGATGATTAATCTTGGTTTAGGCACAACATGAAAGGGCAGATATTTCTGCACTTAGAGCAGAGAATGACAAAATTAGATGTCGAAATATAGCAATCAGAGAGGCACTCAAAAATGTGATATGCCCTTCCTGTGGAGGCCCTCCAGTTACAGAAGATCCGTACTTCGACGAGCACAAATTACGAATTGAGAATGTTCATTTGAAAGAAGAGGTCTGTTAATATTTTTATTTTTATTTATGGGATGTTCGGTACGAAGGATTACATAGTACTGGATATTATAATTTTCAGTCGTGTTGAATACTATTTGTTGATTTGTTTAAATCTATTTACATCTTCACAGAGTTTCTAGCATTGCAGCCAAGTACATAGGAAGGCCTATTTCACAACTGCCACCAGTGCAGCCTATTCATGTATCTTCATTGGATTTATCCATGGCAAGTTTTTCGGGCCATGGGATGTTGCCTGGACCGTCACTTGATCTTCATCTTCTCCCGGGAAGTTCAACCAACATTTCCAAACACAAGTGTACTCAACAACATCTCCAGGTACTCTCGACTTTTTATTACCTCAGTACTTGACCCTGATTTTCGGATTATATCTGTTACATTTTTCTTCTTATTACTGCTTGACTATAGGGTTTACGTTTTATTTGTTCTTGAGTTTTACAAGTGTTTTAATAACTTCTATAGATCTCTAAGTTTTACGATACCGGTCGCTTCATTTCTTACAAATATGAACAAACACGTGTAATGCATAGATAGACTACATACATACATAATATAAACACACAAAAGGCAGCAAGAACGACCTTTTTAATGTACCTTCAAACCTTTGCACCACTGCACTGCTTCACCACACCTGATTTCAGAGAGACGGAGGACGGATAAGCATGAACGAACATACAACACTGCACTGCTTCACCACACCTGATTTGAGAGACACAGCACGGGAAAACATGAAAAATCATATATAATGCATAGATGGACTTATACTATAAACAAAAAAATTATGTTAACACTCACTTTTCAATCTACCTTCAAACCGTACCACCAATGCATTGAAAGTAATAGAATGTATGTATCACTGACTTTTCAAATGTTAGCACCAGTAAACTGAAAGTAATTGATAGGTTTTCTTATACCCCATTCAATGCCTCTTGGGTCCCTACGAAATATGCCTCATGGTATTCAGACTTTTAATCTAACTACTGCACTGCTTGCCTATGTATCAATCACTAGTCTCATTTGCTTTTATTATAAATAATAAGTCATACAGTCTATTAAAAATACTTATTATCAATTTCTATTGCATGTCATTAAAATCTGCCTCTACATATTTACAATTCATACTTTCTCTCTGCTTGCAGCTTCCATTACAATGCATGGACTATTCAAAAATTCAGTCGCCCGAACACGTACAAAACGGGGAAAACAAGAGCAAATCATACTGTTGTTTCTCCAAAGTGTAACTTATTATAATGTTCCTTGCCATTATAATGTATAGGAGAACACAATGGTATCCCTGCCTATAGTCAACGTGTATAATTTCCCACTACTTTTCCACAAAATTTCGACTTCTCAAGTAATGAAATTCAAACAAACAAAAATAGCCAATGGCCAATAACGGTTACACTTATAATTGGCACTGTTTTTTCCCATATTTTAAATTATTATATAATGGAATTCCAGCAGGCAGTAGATAAATGGGCACAAAGGGTGGATTCATTGCTACTTCACGGTATTAGTTAAAGTTAACAGTGGAAAAATGGAACAAGATTTTCTGTTTCATAAATTAACGGTGAAAGAATGGAACAAGATTTTCTGTTACATAGCCACTTTTAATATATATATCACAAAGTGTAAGAATGTAGAAATTTTTTTGAGAATTTTTTTCTAATATTTATAATTATAATAACAATTTTTTTTAGGAGACCCTCATCAAAGCAGGACCTTAGGCGATCGACTACCCTGCCTATAGTCAAGGCCGACACTATCTTTTACCTACAAATATAACTCATGTATAGACTAGATTTCTTTCCTCAAGTTTTGTTGTATTTCCATGAAAGCAAAATTCATTGAAGTCCTCCCTCTCCACAATTTTAGCTTTTATAAAAAAGGTAGTAGCATATCCCCTCAATTCTGTATAGGAAAATTTACAAGATACTATCTATATACATATTTCAATCATACTACACATACATATTTTTTTTCACAAAATTGTTTCACAGATAACATGTGGCAAAACATCATTGAAAGATGGGAATAAAAAAGAAAAAACAGACGAGCGTGATGCTGCCACAATAACACACCTTGTAGGAAACCTGTGAAACTTTCCTCGTACTTAGGGAATAATCCTATATATTTAGGGTGTACTTATATTTGCATTCCGAGTTTTACAAATTTACATTATACATACCACTTTTACTTAGGTTATAAAAAACACTTTGTGCTGAAAAGTAGAAAAAATTACGAAATTGAAAATAACAAATTACACCCTATATATTACATTTGTGTACTAGCATTTATAAATGGCTAAGGTCTTGCAATTTTTATTTAAAAAAAACACATGTAGAGGGCATATTCCACTGTCCACATGCATCCATGTTGTAGAAAGATTCCACACAAAAAAAGGACGAAGAAGAAACAAAAAACAAAAATAAGAACACCAAAATAAAGATGAAGGCTTAAACAAGAATATCGCCGTCCTCAAATAGTATTTGTCTCCACTCAGATTGAATTTGATGCTTAAAGGGGTATTGACAAATGATTTGAAGGATTAATCAAGCCTTCTGATAGAAAATGCTTAAACACTTAGGGGATGTTCTCTTTGTGTTTCAATTTTGTGTTTTGAGTTTTGAATTCATTTTGAATTTTGTGTTTTGAGTGTCCATTTTGAGATTATGAAAATGTGTTCTTTTTGGCATTTTGAAAATTTGTTTTCAAAAATCAAAAATTAAAAAACCCGTTCTTTTTCTTCCCCTCTTTCTCGTCTCTCTCTCTCATTCTCCTCTCTCTGTCGTCCCTCTCTCGTATCTCTCTCTTCTTCCACTCATCTCTGTCGACTACAAGCGACGGTGGCTGCGATCGGTGCCTGATGTGCGACGGTGGTTGGTTGTGGCTGCAATCGCCGACGGCTTCGTCTTTTTTTTTTTTTTTTGTGGTGGTAGTTGGTTGTGGTTGTGGCGGTGGTGTGTGGTAGTATTGGGTGCGTTGTGTGTGATGGTGGTGTGGTGCAGGTTGTGGCTGTGACAGTGGTGTTTGGGTACGTGGTGGTGGTGTATGTGTTGTGGCGGTAGTGTTTGGGTGCGTGGCTGTGGCGATGGCTGTGGTGGTGGTTCTGCGGTGATTTTGGCAATTTTGTGGTGGTGGATCTGGCGGTCGTGTGGTGGTGATTTTTTGTGGTGGTGGCTGCGGTGGCGGATCTGACAGTTGTGTGGTGGTGGTGTGGTGTAGGTGGTTGAGGTGATGTTGTGGCAGCAGCAGCGACGGTGGTTTTTGTGGTGGTAAAGTATAGGCGGCGATAGTAGTGGTTGTAGTGGCGGCAGCGTTGGTGGTGGTTGGGGTGACGTTAAACTGAAAATACCCAAAATGCGTTTTAAAAATTTTGGCTTGATTATAACTGAAAACACCAAAACGACAAATTGGGTTTTCTTTGTAAAATTTTAACTTGTTTTCAAAAACGCGTTTTCGAAAATAGGAAAGAGAACGCGTTTTCACTGTTTTGAAAAATCGAAAACAGAAAACGGCTTGAAAACGATAAAGATAACACCCTTATATTTTTAACATATTTTTGTGGAATAATGATTAATTAATAATATTATACGTAAGCTACTACTATAATAAAAATGTTTGATAGAATTAAAACACGTCACTAGTATTTATATCCTAATTCAAACGTGGTTAACACGTTAATCTAATATCTGACAGTAATCCATACATTTATTAATTCTGTTACCAATAATAGAATTACTTGTTTTACTTGTATACTTTAAGACACTTGACCAAATTGTACCGTGAAAACTGCTCGAAATATCATACATATCGGTTTTGTATTGACTACATAATAAAAATGTGTAAAATTACAAACTTGTCATCCAAATTACATCTAATACAGCGACCAAATTGGACTTTCCTAATATTTGAAGGATGAAATTGAGAGTAATTAATAGTTGGAGAACCAAATTGGACTTCCCTAATAGTTGAAGGATGACACTGACGTTAATTACTAGCTGAAGTACTAAATTGGACATACCTTATACTTGAAGGACAAAATTGATGTTAATTACTTTTTGGAGGACCAAAATGAACTTCCATAATAGTTGGAGGATGAAATTGATGTTCGTTACTAGTTCGAGAACCAAATTGAACTTCCATGATATTTAAAGGATGAAATTGATGTTAATAACTAGTAGGAGGAACAAATTAAACTTGTCATCCAAATTACATCTGGGAATACAATTACATCTAATACAGTGACCAAATTGGACATTCCTAATATTTGAAGGATGAAATTGAGAGTAATTAATAGTTGGAGGATCAAATTGACCTTTCCTAATAGATAAAGGATGAAATTAATGTTAACTAATAGTTGAATGACCAAATTAAATTTTCATAATAGATTATGTATGATATTTATATTAATTATTAGTCGGAGGACATAATTGAACATCTCCAATAATTGAAAGGTGAAATTGTTGTTAATTAATAGTTAGAGGATCTAATTGGAGAAGGATGAAATTGATGTTATTAATAGTTGGAGGAATAAATTAAATATCCCTAGTAAATGAAATCCGAAATTGAGGTTAATTATCAGCTGGAGGACCGAATTAAGCCTATGTAGTAGTTAAAGGATGAAATTTATGTTAACTAATAGTTAGAGGACAAAATTGGAATTATGTAATAGTTAAAGGATGAAATTGATGTTAACAAAACTATGGAGGACGGAACTTTCCTACTAGTTGAAGGATGCAATTGTTTTTAATTGAAAGATTGAGGACTGAATTAAACTTTCCTAATATCTGAAGGATAAAATTGATGTTAACAAGTAGATGGAGGATCCAATTTGACTTTCATAGTAGCTGAAGGAAGAATGGCAAAATCAAATACTTGAAGGATGAAATTGGTCTCAATTAAAAGTTGGAAGACTTAATTAAAATTTCCTAACACTTGAACGATGAAATCGGTGTTAAGGAATAGATGGAGGATCCAATTGACTTTCGAAATAGAGAAAGGATGAAATTGGAATCATTTAAAAGAAGGAGGACCGAATTGTACTTCCCTAATACATGAAGGATGAATTGATGTTAACTAAAATATGGAGGATCCAATTTGACTTTCATAATAGATGAAGGATGAAAATGTTTTGAAATAAAAGATGGAGGATTTAATCAAACTTCCAATATACTTGAAGGATGAAACTAATGTTACCATATAGTTCGAGGATCTAATTAGACTCTCTTAATAAGTGAAGGATGAAATTGATTTCAATTGAAAATGAAGGACGTAATTGTATTTCCCAAACATTTGAAGGATGAAATTGATGTTAACAAATTGTTCGAGGATCTAAATTCACTTTCTTAATAGCTGAAGGATGAAATTGATTTCATTAAAAATGTGGACTTAATTGTATTTCCCGAACACAGAAGGATGAAACTAAAGTTAACTAATAGTTGGAGGACACAATTTAATTGTTTTAATAGTTGAAGGATACAATTTGATTTCCGTAATAGCTGAAGGATGAAAATAGTTTCAATAAAAAGATATAGGAACTAATTCAGCTTTCCTCACACTTGAAGAATGAAATTGAGGTAAACGAATAGAAAAAGGATTCAATTTGACTTTCCTAATAGTTGAAGGATTAATTTGAACTTAACTAATAGCTGGAGGAGTCAATTTCACTTTCACAATTGTTGAAGGATGAAATTGGAATAATTAAACAGATGGGGGACACAATGGTAATACATTAATACTTCAAGGATGAAATTGACTTAATCGAACTTCCAGAAGACTTGAAGGACAAAATTGATAGTTGAAGGATGAAATTGGTCTCAATTAAAAGTTGGAAGACTTAATTAAACTTTCAGAATAGTTGAAGGATGAAATCAGTTTTAACGAATAGATGGAGGATCCAATTGACTTTCCTAATAGTTGACGGATTCAATTTCACTTTCATAATTGCGAAATGATGAAATTGGAATCATTTAAAAGCAGGAGGACCGAATTGTAAAAACCTAATACGTGGAGGATCCAATTTGACTTACATAATAGCTAAAGGATGAAAATGTTTTGAAGTAAAAGATGGAGGACTTAATCGTACTTCCCGAACACATGAAAGGTGAAACTAATGTAAACTAATAATTGGAGGACACAAATTAATTTTTTAAATAGTTGAAGGATCAAAATGGTTAGATTCAAAAGATACAGGACTTAAACTGAACTTTACTAATGTTTGAAGGAAAATATGGATGTTAATAGATAGATGGAGGATCCAATTTGACTTTCACAGTAGTTGAAACGTTAATTTGATCTTAACTAATAGTTCGAGGATCCAATTTCTCTCCTGAAATTAATCCTAAAAATAGTTGGAGGACCCAAATTGACTTTTCTAATAGATGAAGGACGAAATTGGTCTCAACAATAGTTTGAGGATCCAATTTGACTTTCCAAATAGTTGAGGGACGAAATTGATCCTAAAAATAGTTGGAGGCCCCAAATTGACTTGTCTAATAGCTGAAGGACGAAATTGGTGTCAACAATAGTTTGAGGATCCAATTTGACTTTCCAAATAATTGAGGGATGAAATTGATCCTAAAAATAGTTGCAGGACCCAATTTGAGTTTTCTAATAGCTGAAGGACGAAATTGGTGTCAATAATAGTTTGAGGATCCAAATTGACTTTCCAAATAGATGAAGGATGAAATTGATCCTAAATGATAGTTGAAGGACCCAATTTGAGTTTCCTAATAGCTGCTGGGCGAAATGATGTTAATAATAGTTTGAGGATCCAATTTGACTTTCCAAATAGGTGTAGGATGGAATGGATCGTAAATGATAGTTGAAGGATTAGGTTTGACTTTCGTAATACTTGATGGATGAAATTGATTACAATTCAAAGATTGGAAACCTATATGATATTCTCTAATACATGAAGGATGAAGTTGTTGTTAACTAGTTGTATGGTCCAATTTTATTTTCCTCATATATGAAGGATGAAATTAGTTTTATAAAAAGCTGGAGGACGGAACTGATCTTTCGAATTAATTAAAGGATTAAGTAATGTTAACTAGTTGTTGGAGGATCTAGTTGGACTTTCCTTATAGATGAAGGATCTATCTTATTTAATTTAAAGTTTTAGGATCCAATTTGATTTTCCGTAATAATTGAAGATGGAAATCATGGAATTTGACTTTCCTAACTATTGCGGAAGTTCAATTTGGTCCTCCATTTAGTAATTAACGTCAATATCATTTACATTTCATTTGGGAAGTTCAATTTTTTCCTCCAAATATTAGAAAACTTCATTTTGGTCACCCAACTATTATTCAGCATCATCCTTTAACTATTATAGAAGTTCAATTTGTTCCTCCAACTAGTAATTTCCATTAATTTCATCCTTCAATTATCAGGATAGTTCAATTAGGTCCTCCAACTACTAGTTAACATTAAATTCATGCTTAACTATTAGGAAAGTTTAATTTGGTTCTCTAACTAGTAATTAATTATTAGGGAAAATTAGTTAACATAATTTCATTATTTTACTATTGGAGAAGTTCAATTTGGTCCTCCAACTAGTAATTGACATCAATTTTATTCTTCATCTATTAGAAAAGTCAAATTTGATCCTTAAATTATTATTTAACCTCAATTTCATCCTTCAATTATTATGGAAGTTCTATTATGTTCTCCAACTAGTAATAATTATCATCAATATCATTCTTATTCTTTTGTTTTTTTTTTTTTTTTTTNNNTTTTTTTTTTTTTTTTTTGAAGAATTATCATTTTTTTCTATTAGGAAAAATTAAGTTTGGTCATCCAACTATTCTTTAACATAAATTACCCCTTCAACCTTTCATTAACATTAATTTCATCCTTGAATATTTGGTCCTCCAACTAGTAGTTACCATCAATTTCATCCCTGAACTCTCGTACAAGTTCTGTTTGGTCCTCTAATTATTACTTAACATCAATTTCATCCTCTAATTATTAGGGAAGTTCAATTAAGTCCTCTAACTAATAATTAACATCAATATCATTCTTATTCTATTAGAAAAATTCAATTTGGTCATCCAACTATTAATTAACCTTAATTTCATCATTCAACTATTGGGGAAGTTTAATTTGGTACTCAAACTAGTAATTAACAACAATTTCATCCTTCCACTATTAGGGAAGTCCAATTCGATCCTCCAACTATTATTTAATATCAATGTTATCCTTCAACTATTAGGTAGGTTCAATTAGGTCCTCCAACCAATTTCCTTCTTATTCTGTTTTAGGAAAATTCAATTCGGTCATTCTTATCCTATTTATTTTGCAATTCTTTATGTTATTTTTGATTGTCAAAATCATCACAAGGCTTTAACAGCCCCGACAATTATGGCATCCACTAGCCCAGTTTTCATTTATGCTGCAGCAGCAGAATCAGCTATTAGAGTGGCAGGAATTGCACCAACTCAAATGCTGTTGAGTCTTGATCCCTGAGGTCAATTCAAGAAAGTAAGCACAGAAGCTCATATAACAAAATTAAAAATCTATATCGACTTTCGGTAGACATTGAAGACATGTCTTAAGACTTTCATTATTGACGTTGAATGCTTGTACGGATTTAAAAGAGGGATGTCGATAATGGGAAATTCGTGTCTTCGTCTAAATATTCTACATAGATAGTCTAATTTGGACATACTTTTCTTTGAGGGTAAGGAGGTAAGGGATGATGGCGACGAAAAAGAACCATGAAAACTTGAAATAGAACTCATGTTTTTTTAGAGATTCCAACCTATCTCCTTTTTTCTAATTTATACGAACCAATATCATCCCAAGAAATGACAAAACAAATAATGTAAGTTTATTAATAATAAGCGTAATTTCTAAGCATGCAACCAAGACACAACAATCATAAAGAAGTGTCAAAGTACTGGCTCACGTTTGTATATGAAGACTACAATTCTTATGAGATTTCTTCTCAAAACTTGTAACTTTAGGAATTTATGATTAAGAGGATCCTTATTCAAGACAACCACAGAGGGTAAGAGATGAACATGGAACTACGAATCAGTAGAGGAAATAGAAGATAAAGACTTAAGCTACCATAGATGTTGGTAACATAAAGTTTACTTAGTTATCACTCTTAACACCAAAAATACAACTACAAAGGAGTTATAACAGGATCACGAAGTTAGATACACAAACTAGAACATTGATATTATAGAAGAGAGATATTACAAAGCTTGGAGATGTGACGTACGACTTCCAATTACTCTTTAACTTTTCTTGGTTGAGTAACACGACATGTTGAATATGTGACCTAAATTCTGACATTGATTTTGTGTTTTGGTTGAAAAA
>CAIGRT010136279.1:0-12264 GCA_903798405.1 Fraxinus platypoda
TTGCAAACACTCTACATACACTCACAAAAGTAATATTAAAAATTAAAAAGATGTTTTTGAAATTAAGCTAAACCAAAGAGGGAGATTGCAAGTCAAATATATTTTATATTTTTACTAATTATTTATTTATTGGCTTGCTTAAATTAAAATGATTTTTAAATGTCAAAACATGTACAAAAAATGTGTTCAACCGGTGCAATCAAGACTGACTGGATGCTACAGGTTAACATATTTATTGTTGCGATTTTTTAAGGTTTCCAAACCCTAAACGAGGTGCAATATTTACCTACCTTATAATAGCATATATATGAATATATACTTACCATCTTGGATATGTTTGATTAGTCAAATAATTAAAAGAAGGAAATATTGTTTTAACAAGTCAAAACATTCCTTAATTTAATATTTGACCATATCAAACATATTTTATAGATATACAGAAATATATATTTATCTTATTGGACTGGTTTAATTGGTCAAATATTTGAAAGAAGGAAATATAGTTTTAGCAAATTAAAACTTTCCTTAATTTAATTATTGACCATATCAAACATATATTATTATTATCGTGAAAAACTTTTGTATTTAATTCAAGACACGTTCGTGTCTTGGAGTGGTCTTTACATAAGTAAAGAAAATCATTGAGGGGCGAACGAATACTTTGAAAAAAATCTGTCTATATCCAACGAACCTGCATCAGCAAATTTTGAAGTCTTTTGACAGATGCTCCATTGAAATATCTCAAAGCAAAAATTGTGTTCTTTCAATCGTAATTGAAGAGAACACACATGTGCGTTAATGATATAATCCTACTCAAATATCAGGCTACATGGCTTGAGTTAAGATTTGTGAATCTTAATCCAAGTGCTGGTTGCAGTTGAATAAAATAGTGAAGTGACGATAAAGTCAAAATCGGAGGGTTTGATTACACTTCTCACACAAGTTGAAAGGAATAAGAAAACGAGGGAGTTGTTCATTCTTTGCTTTTGATTATTTTAATTAACTTTGCGAAATTAATAAACCGAAACTATTGTATTTTTTGTTATTATTTGATAGTGAATTATTTTACATGTGGCATGGGGGCATGTGTATATTTTCTTTAGAGGTTTACCATGTTATTCATCTTTATTTAATTAAACAATAAATTATATTTTGTGGAACACAAATCTGTTAAGCTATCCCAATTAAAACTATGCATAAAACTATATATAGAAAATTCTGATTGACTGGCGTATTTTGACTGAAATGAATAATTGAGATTAATTGGTTAACTAACTAGGTTTTAGTACTTATCGAATGCTTTTGATATATGATTTTTTTCATAGCTGTTCAAATTCTGGTTGACAATTCAATTATTATAGTGTTCAAGTAAAAAATATATTTCTTTTATTTAATTCTATGAGACATGGAATATGTACTATAAAAAAATATAAACAATGCTACACTTACAGAAGGGGGGTGAGGGTGGTTGGTTTCACAGATACTCACAAATGTAGGAGGGGATGGGTTTTTTGTTTTTCATTTTTTATTTCCGATGGACCCCACACATGTGAATGGGGGTAAAACATCATATTTATTCCAAAAAAATATAGTGTTCTAAGTGGAGGTTGTTACAAAATAGATTCTAATTTACAAACACAAATAGTTTCGTGTTAGCTGTCTAATGGAAGAAGACAAAAAACAAAATTTGATGTGAAATTGTTTTTAATTAGTTGATGAGCTTTCACGTTACGTATAATGGGATAATAATTGTAACTTTACACTGTTGCGAATATGACTTGCATAAATAGTGCCATCATAAATATATTGAAGATGTCCTTAGCCATAATTTTTATTTTTCTTGGCTGCAAATTAATTTTTTACATAATTCTAAGGAACCATATTGTGCGACAAGAATACAAGTTTTTACACTGTTTAGATATTGTAACTCTTCTTGAGAAGGTGGACCCGACCATGTTACTTTGTTCCTCGTAATGAAAATGAAATGATCCACAATCGACTTGTACTATTAGGTACTTCTATCCCGACTACTCAGAGTTGACAACTTGAGTTAATTGTATTCTCTCTTTCATAATATCTTTTGTTACTAATTTATTAATATAATTTTCAATTTCCGTCGAAGAAAGCGATGAAAGAAAATAACTTTCCTTTATTACTATTTTAAAATCAAGGGCAATACACATCAGACAAACCCTTTAAATTACGTGTTTCGTATAGTATATTAGACTGGAGTATAGGAAGATACGTAAATATCTAATTTACGGTATTGTGATTATTATATTTAGTCAATATAAAACTTTTAGAATGACTAAAATTAGGTTTCCACCAATTTTATATGCTTCCATTTAATTATATAAGTACTTTAGAAGGTTCGTATTCATAATCTATGTTAGGTGAGCTAATAAATGGAGAAAAGAACCTTAACCAAATTGAGAATACAAGTTATAATGTATACTTGTTTCTTAATTAATACATTAGTTTAGTACAAGAAAAAAATAGGAACATCGTACCATTGATTTCTTCTTTCGACTCCAACTCCCTCTATTAATACTATTACCTAACTTGGATTGGATCCAATAATTTATGAGCTTTAATGTCTGGAAAGAGTATCCAAGCAAGGTTTGTATAAAAACATATCTAAAATATTGAGGGTATCTTTTTCTATACAATATTTAAACAGCTCTAAATATCAGAAGAAGATCGACGAACATTGGAATAACTTCACATTATATATAAATCAATTAAAAACAGCTTCACTCTTAGATGAATTTAAACAAACATAAAGAAACTATAGAACCCTTTAATGCTTAAAATACACTCAACCTAAAATTAAAATAAAATAACGATTAAAATAGCCCATTCGGGGGCTGGCCGAGTTGTTGGAGCAGGTGAACGCGGAGACCAAATGTCACGAGTTCGAATCCCCTGCCAACACTTCCTCGGTTGAGCCCGTCGCACCGAGCTTGCTTAGTGTGGTTTACCTCTCCTGTGTGTGGTTTGCAGGTTACTGCACATGGAGCGAAGTTTACCTAGTGCCCACTCACAGTGGTCGGAGCTTCGCTGGCGAGTAGCGGCTGCAGGTTCCTAAGTCAACAAAAAAAATAACTATTAAAATGAGTAAAAATAACTCAATTCTCGTGCATTACTGCTTATTATGTGGTGACGCTCCACTTTCCAGTCCCAGGCTCGCGAGGCTCCAAATGATGTTGATATCTTTGGCGACGTTCATGTCGGCATCTTGACACCGTGTCTTCAACCAATGTGTATTGCATCCCCTTTATTATTATTATTGAACTTATTTCTTAATATTCTTGAAGTTAATCTCGAATAAGTAGAAACGTTATGAGTTTAAGAATTTATACGCTCAACTCATTTTAATATTTTCAGTTGAATAAAATTTACAAGTCCACTTTAACTTACCATTCCCACCTATCTAAATCTAATCTCGCAATCTGTCTATGATTCTTGAATTTGACGCTTTATTGTATATATTTCATTGACAACGATCCTCATAGCCAGTTCCAAATAAATTATTCTAAATTGTGACAACAAATAATTAAATAACTATATACTACAATAAATAATTAAAATGTAATATCATTGAACCCAATACGTCAGTCCTTGCATCACCCAAGATTTTCCTTATTTCTTTGACCTATACATAGTAAAAAAGTATTAAGGAATTAACAACTTTAATTTTCAAAATGTTTGTTGTTGTGATTCAATTCATGAACATAAGAGACCACCTAAAGATGGGCAATGGTTGATCAGAATTTAGCATGCAGCTTTTAATTTTATCTAATTATGCAATTTTGAAATTAATTATTATTGAAGACTTCTATTCCTAGTTTGATTAACTGTCGATACCTACCAAGTTGATTAAGAATTTTTCACTAGTTGTCTCATAGTCAAACACGTTATTATTAAATGCAATTACTCGTACAAGTTTGTCTCGATTGATAACCTCGTTGAACTCAAAAAATATTAAGTGGTGAAGACTTAGTGTGGTGATAATTAACAAGAAATGAGAGGAAAATTAATTTCATACAGCATTAATACTTATATGTTCCCACAATGAAATTATTGGTGAAGATAAGTATTGGGTCAATTTACATAAAGAATATAGAACAAGAGAAAGGTTAGGAGACCAACATAAGACTAATTTTGATTTATTAAATTAAAAGGTTGTCCAATTTTTACTACATTAATTTCATCTAGAAACAAGAGTTTGGCTGAAACTTGTATGAATTTTTATCTTATTGCAATGAGGAATCTATACTAATATCCTTGTCAATTTATGCTCTATATATTAATAATCAAACTTGTCTTAATAAAATTTAACCTTATTTGTCTTTTCTTTGTTTTTCTCCTTGTCCATTTGAGTTTAAAAATGGGATATACATGCACTTAGAAACGAATATCCTGATTATACAACATATACGAGTATCATGAACAATATCTAAATAAAATGAGTACTTTGCCTCTTTTTCCTAAAAAAATAGTTTAAATTATAAATAGATAAAATTTTGTGGTGAATAAGTAAGCAATATTTTCGAGTATCTCAAAATATATGAATGAAAAGCGTCTTTGAGTATTTACGAACAATTTATAAACATAAGGCGAATATAGACTAACAAACTTGACCGTCTACTTAATCAAGTCATGTCGATACAAATATTATATGGGAGATGTTTTTTAATTTTTGTGTCACTATAATAGGTCCCTCTAACATTCAAAATAGAGAGAAAAGGTTCCTCTAGTCTACAGGGAGGAAGATGTAGCTCAATTTTAACATCAATCATGCTATATTGCCAGAAAAATTTGACATCTTCCTTAACAGAATGTCACATGGCGTTTTGTCATTGGATTGTTTTAAAAACAATAAACTTTTACATCTAATAATTTCTTGCCACCAATATATATGTCAATTAGGATGTCAACATTTTCTGACAAGAGTAGCTTAATTCTTACATTAGATAATGGGATGATTATTGGCATTGGTTTGAGCAATATCAATAATTGGTGTGGACAAGCTGTGGTCAAGCAATGTGCAGTGGAGCCCTGCATTCAGCATCCACCACTCCCCATTTCTCTGCACTTCCACTATCTTGCACACTATTTCGATAATTATCATTGATAAGTTTGAAATCGCATAAAACTTAGCGACCAGAGGAATCTTCGTCACGAGCCCCTTGAGATGGACTTTTGATTTGAAAAGTCGAGTAACGAGACATATTATGCTCGTGTTTCGCTCCCAATAAATTAAAATTCATCTTTTTCTTTTTTATTAATTACATATTTTTTAATAAAATAAAATAACACATATACATAAAAATTTATCCTTCTTTTTCAATCACATATCCTCCAAAAAAAAATTAATATTCCCCTAATTAAAACGTGGAATAATGGAGCCCAAACATGGGCTAAGGGATGTTTGATTCCCATTTTTTTTAAATACATTTTCTCTCTCTTCTTTTCAAACACGTATTTTTTATTAAAATAATATTACACGTAAATTAAAAAAAAATTTTTTTTTTTAACCATACATTCTACATCAATATACTATTTCAAAATACATTCTTGAAAACTAACAGCGCTCAAACACCCCCTAAGAGTGGCGAGCACTAATTTCCAAACACTCCAATGATCCCTTAGGAATGATGAGACTTAAGTAAGAAAATCGACGAGGGTAGGAGTGAGGTTCACAATTAGAGCATGTTTGAACCCATTTTTTGCCCTTAAATGTATTTTGGAATAATATTTTGATAGAGAACGTATAATTAGAAAATATGAAAAAAATTTAGATTTACGTATAATATTATTTCATTGAAAAATGTGTGATTAAAAATAAGAGAAAAAAAAACATATTTTAAAAATAATAGAATCAAACAAAAATTTATTTTAAATTGTGTGCATATATTTGGTTGTACTAATTGAATTATTTTCCTGATGCAGTCCCCCAACCGGCCATCCCACTCCCCGTACGTACTGCGTTCTCTAATCAAAAGAAAAATCATTATCAAGTATAAGCTTTTTGGCAGTTGTGGATTTCTATTCATAAAACTGTTTTTGAAAGCTCTTTTGTCATTTTTCTGCTCCATAAACAGAGGTGATCTCAGATATTGTTCTCTTCTAAATTCAAAATAAATTATATGTAATTCATTTCCTTATCCTTCTCTCATTCTGGCCTCTCTTATCATATTTATTCCACTAAACTCCTGCATTCTTTAATTATAGAAAAGTAATTATCTCCTCAAATCCCAAGATTTCTCCCTCAGGTTTCTTGGTATCATTTTACATTAATTCTGCTTAGAAATGGAAACTTCTTTTCATAATTAGCTTCTAAAGTTCTACAGTCATCAGAATTACAGGTAACCTTTCTTTCAGTTTCATCTTTTCTTCTAAATTTTTTGCTGTATCTTAACTGCGTTTCTCTGTGGGTGTGTGTGTATGTTTTCTTGTATAAGGAACATGAATATGTTAACTAATTTGTAAATTTTCTATGTTAAATAGATGAATAAGTAGATGATTGTGCATAAGAATGAGTAAAATTCACTATCCTCTTGTGTTTCTTTTCAAAATGAGCTCTTTTGGAGCTTTGTCATCATCCCTGTCTTGTCTTAATTTTCTTCCTAGGACTAATGGTATCAAACAAGTTTAATGATTTAAAAGGTTTCTTTTTTTGGTCAATAAGTTTTTTGCTTTTCTCATTGGAGTTGTTAAAACTTAATAGGGAGACTTGTTTAATAATTTTAATCCCCAACTAGATACAATGACATCTTAACATCAGTCTTAGAGTTTACACTTTTGAGCCTCCAGGTGCATAGAAAGTATTTCTTTTTTACAGTAAGAATATGTTATTCTTACAGTAAAAAAGGATTCTCATACTCGATTTTCAATTTATCGAAACGAGACTTACTTTATTGTTGTTGTTGCTAAATATGAAAAGAAAATGATTATTGTCAAGCATTATATGCTTTTGGCAGACACAAAGTTCCATATCCATATTGATTTTTTATTTAGCAGTAGAATTATTAACTATTAGTATATTTAAATGCTAAGTTTGTGTTTAAATGCTAAATTTGTGTTTGCTCTTGTTTGTTCGCAGCTACATCTGTACTTCCAAAGAATGGAGACCCATGGCAATAATGGAGGTCCTCACTGGCTCTGTCTCCCTCTTGTCAAATGACTGTTTTGCCCCTTCCAGTACTTCCAATGGCCAGCCAACCAAAATCTCCTTTTCTCCAAATTTTTATTTTTTTATTAATTTTCTTATTCCATGTCCAGCCATTCATGTGCTTGCCTGTAGAAACTCAGGCCCTACTGGAATTCAAAAAACAGCTTAATGATCCTTTGAATTACTTAGATTCATGGAAGGATTCAGATTCTCCTTGCCAATTTTATGGAATTTCATGTGATGAAAATACTGGTTTAGTCACTGATATTTCACTTGACAGCAAGTCTCTTTCTGGGGTAATATCCCCATCACTTTCTGTGCTGCAAAACCTCACTTCTTTAGTTCTACCTTCAAACCTTATATCAGGAATTCTTCCGAAGGAACTGAGCAAATGCATAAATCTAAAGGTTTTGAATGTATCTGATAACAATATGAATGGAAGCATTCCTGACTTGTCCAATTTGTCCAACTTGGAGATTTTTGATCTCTCAGATAACTATTTTTCGGGTGAATTCCCAGCTTGGGTCGGAAATTTGACTCGTCTGGTTTCATTAGGCCTTGGGAACAATGACTATGACGAGGGAGAAATTCCAGATAGCCTAGGTAATTTGAAAAGCTTATACTGGCTTTACCTGGCAGGATCAAACTTGCGGGGGGGAATCCCAGAATCTATTTTTGAACTGGAGGCATTGGGAACTTTGGATATTTGCACGAATAAGATTACTGGAAACTTCCCAAAGTCGATTGGCAAGTTGAAAAATTTGTGGAAAATTGAGCTTTATGGGAACAATTTGACAGGTGAAATTCCACAAGAACTTGGAAAGCTCACTCTTTTACAAGAAATTGATATATCTTCAAACCAAATGCACGGGACAATTCCTCAAGAGATTGGCAATCTGAAGAAATTAACCGTGTTTCACTTATTCAAGAACAACTTCTCTGGAGAAATCCCAGCATCATTTGGCGATATGCAGCACCTCAATGCCTTTTCTATCTACAAGAACAGTTTTTCAGGAGAATTTCCACCCAATCTTGGCCGCTTTTCACCATTAAACAGTGTTGACATATCTGAAAATAATTTTTCTGGTGGATTCCCGAGATACTTGTGTCAGAACAAGAATCTACAGAAATTGCTTGCTTTGGAAAACAAGTTTTCCGGGGGCTTTCCAGATACTTATGCAGAATGTTTTCCTTTGGAACGGTTGAGAATCAGTGAGAACCAGCTTACTGGAAATATTCCTGATGGCGTATGGGCACTTCCTAATGTGAATATGATGGATTTCAGTGATAATCATTTCACTGGCAGTATATCTCCGCGCATTGGGGTTTCTTTGAATTTGCAAGGGCTAATGCTGTCAAACAATAGATTTTCAGGAGAGCTCCCAGAAGAATTTGGCAAACTCGTGCAGTTGGAACGCCTATATTTGGATAATAACAACTTTTCTGGCAGAATTCCATTAGAACTTGGTGCTCTAAAGCAGATATCATCTTTGCATTTGGAAGAAAATGCACTTATTGGATCAATACCGGCAGAATTAGCAGAATGTACTCGGCTTGTGGAATTGCATTTGGAAGAAAATGCACTAAATGGATCAATACCGGCAGAATTAGCAGAATGTACTCGGCTTGTGGACTTAAATCTTGCTTCAAATTTTCTGACCGGTAGCATTCCCAGTACTTTCTCAACTATGGCCACTTTAAACTCTCTGAATCTTTCAAGAAACGGACTCACGGGATCAATTCCAGAAAAATTGGATAAATTGAAGCTGTCTTCAGTGGATCTATCAAATAACCAGCTATCGGGAAGTGTTCCCTCCGATTTTCTGACTGTGGCAGGGGACAAGGCATTTGTTGGAAACAGAGGCCTTTGTGTTGATGGAAGCATCAAAGGATCAATGAACTCAGGGTTAGGTCCTTGCAATGGAAAGAATAGTCACAAGGACTTCGGTAAAAGTAAATTAGTTTTGTTCTGTATGATATTGCTCGCTCTGGTTGTTATTTTAGGTGGTTTACTGCTCGTGAGTTACTTGAACTTCAAGCAAAGTCGAACTGATGCAGAAGAGCACCCAGAAGAAGAAAAGGGAATACGTCCGAAATGGAAGCTTGAGAGCTTCCACCACGTTGAATTTGATGTGGACGAAATATGTGGTGTGGATGAGGATAATTTGATTGGCGTTGGAGGCACTGGAAAAGTTTATCGACTAGATTTGAAGAAAGGTTGTGGTACAGTTGCTGTGAAGCAGCTGTGGAAGGGAAACAGCGTGAAACTCTTTGCAGCAGAAATGGAAATTCTTGGAAAGATTAGGCATCGAAATATTCTAAAGCTATATGCTTGTCTGATGAAAGGAGGTTCAAATTTTTTGGTGTTCGAGTACATGGATAATGGGAACCTGTTTCAGGCCCTTAATCGAGAAATTAAAATGGGAAGACCGGAACTTGATTGGTATCAAAGGTACAGAATCGCATTAGGTGCTGCTAAAGGAATAGCTTACCTACACCATGATTGCTCCCCGCCAATTATTCATAGGGATATCAAATCAACCAATATATTACTCGGTGAGGATTATGAAGCCAAAATTGCTGATTTTGGTGTTGCTAAGGTTGCAGAAGTTTCTCCTAGAGGATCTGAATGCAGTTGTTTTGCGGGAACTCATGGTTATATGGCTCCAGGTTAGTTTTAAGATACTTGAAACTATTCAAGTAACTACGATCTTTCGCTTAAAATTATTTTTGCATTAATATTACTTGTTAATCTCTGCAATCAACTAACTCTAGGAATCTTGATATTTAATAAATCATTTTTCATTTGAATTTCAAAAGGTACATGAATCTTGATATTGTCTAATGCTAGGCTATTATTATTTCTGTTTCTTATTATGGCATTGTGGGTTTATGTTAGTGGATTAAGATCATTCTAAGAGAAACACTAAGAGGACAATAAGATATGGTTCTTGAAATGGAATTTAGGGCAATACTTCACTCAGATAATACTATAATATTTCAATGAAGTATCAAAAAATCTTGTCAATCTATCGTTACTTGTTCGTGCTTTGTTTTAATGATGGAATTTCTGTGCAGAACTAGCATATTCATTCAAAGTCACTGAAAAGAGTGACATATACAGTTTCGGAGTGGTTCTGTTGGAATTAGTGACAGGTAGAAGGCCAATCGAGGAGGCTTATGGTGAAGGAAAGGATATCGTTTACTGGGTTTCGACTTATTTAGATGACCAGGAAAATGTTGTAAAAGTTCTTGATCCTAAGGTGGTTTCTGATTTTGTCAAGGATGATATGATAAAGTTCTTGAACATTGCTGCATTATGCACTACCAAACTTCCAAATCTTCGACCGAATATGAAAGAAGTGGTGAAAATGCTTATTGATGCTGAACCTTGCATTGTAAGATCTCCCGACGCCTGTGTTAAAAACAAGAAGGTTTTCTTGTAGAAGCAAACCGATCAAAATGGTGCAAGAGGACTCATGTAGCCGATCCTAAAATTACTGGGAATAAGACTTTGTTGTTTTTTAGTAGTGAATATATAATTCTCTTGTAAGATTGCACTTTTTTTTCAGCTTTAGATTATGTATCTTCTTGGGTGTGAACATATAGGTTTATTATTCTGCTATTGCTGTAAAAACTCTAGAAATTTGAAGAATTGAGCTTTTCTGCATATCCTTAAGGGTTCTTCATTTGTGTCAATACAGATATAGGTTAATTATTACTAGGAAAACAAATCAAAACCAAAAATGAACTCACTCTTCTAACATCAAAATCAGAAACAAATCAAACTCACTTTTACATCCAACACAAACAATTGGAGGTTGTCTCGTGGCGTGGGTCTAAACAGAAACTGAAGAAACTGAAACCTCATTTTGCACGTGGAATTAGGCAGAATTTGAAGCCAAAGGTGGAGCAATTTGTGTTACAATTGAATCAATTGAAGGTATACCCATCATTGTTTGGTGTTGCTAAGGGATTGTAGGTTGCCAATTTGGTGGAAAAAGAGTTCCAGATTCGTCAATTGGAAGAAGCAAAATTTCCTCAGTTCGTGTGCGATTTTGGCAAAATTAGAGTCCAAATTGAGTCGATTGGGGGCATCAATTAGAGAAACCGAGTAAACACCAATGGTCATATGATGCTGCTGATGATTCGTGTGTTGCCAATGTTGTCGAAAGTCGTTCCCAAACCCATGAATTGAAGGAGACAGAACTGCCTTATTTTGCTCTGGAGGCATACCTGTATCAATCGGGGTTGTTTTGGATGATGTTTCACTAGAGTCGCCAGATTTTGTTATTGGACAGCGCACTCCCATGGTTTTAAGGGTTGATTTTGACTCCATATGATGTTTGTCCAATTATTTGTTTGGGATGGTGCGGTGGTCGATGGTAGCCCGTTGTCAACCATCGTCGGCAGCTTTGATTTGATGGGAGATTGGTGGGTGAGGGGGATGGAAGATGACGATGCCCATTTTATTTTATTTTTGGTTTTTTAATTTATTTAATATGAAGAAAATGCAAAGTACCATTTTGCCCCTTTTAATTTGATCAAAATTAATCAAAATTTGATTTATTTTTTTTATTTTTAGTCAACTAACGATCAAATAGATTGCTTCCATCCAGTTGGACTCTAATTGCATATTTATGAAAGGTTAGCGCCCTTTATTGGCACAAATTCAAGGTTAGGGTAAAGTCTGCAAAAATCGAAAATGTTAGGGATCGTTGCTGCAATTTTCCCTATTTGCAATCAAGTGCTAAAAATATGGAAATGAATGAAATCCTTCTTGGAACAAAAAGAAAATTTAACATTTCAAATTGAGCAGGTTGTAACCATCATTGGAGTAAGCAAAAAGTTTTACTGGGTTTGGATGATGAATTTGCGACAGATACTTCAATTCCGTCAGCGAGTGGTTACTAAAGAGCTTTTGAAATAGCTTTGCAACAGTAAGGCCCTGTTCTCTTTGTCGTTTTCCAGCCATTTTCTGTTTTCAATTTCTCAAAACAGCGAAAACGCGTTCTCTATCTTATTTTCGGAAACGTGTTTTGAAAAATGAAAAAAAAAACATAACTAAAAATGAAAAACAAGGAAAA
>CAIGRT010136297.1:0-17494 GCA_903798405.1 Fraxinus platypoda
ATATGATGCTACATTACAAATTTACAACACATCCACATAGCACTGTAAAATCTTCAAAAATATGTATTATTCGAATAAATCAAAATCGAGTATAATGGATACCAAATACATCATGCTTACATGATGTTTGCTGCAAAATTCTGCCAGAGTCGATGGATGGTGTCGGAGATTGAAGATGTTGCTGCACACGGTAGAGCTTCGGTCTTACGGCTTCAAAAAACAAATAATACCAACCGTGCGATTAACCTACGGTGGGAAACCCAAACATGGAGACGATTGCTACATTAACGACCGGCTTCTTATTCCGGTTGAGAGATGGAGGAGTGCCAGAGTTCGAATGAGTTTTGCGCCACCAAAGGTTTTTTCTTATTTGGGAATGGGACCAATTGGGGGGTTGTGGGTGCTTTATATAATTGGCCGGTTCAAGTTTGACCCATATTTGTTGGTTTTGCTTTTTTTAATTTTTTTGGAATAATTAGGCATTTGACACGTCACCGTGTCAAGCACCGTGTAAATCGGCAGGTACGAATAGCATGATCGTATTTTCTATAGCAGGTGATTTTTGAAAAACGAGAATTTGAATAAGCAAAATTTCATAGTTGAATACATTGCATGTATGTTTATTTCAATTTGTACTTGACAAATATAAATCATTCATCTTATTTTGATATAAACTAATCATTCATCTTATTTTGATATAAACTATTCATTCGCTCTGAGTGGACCCATAGTTTTAAAATTTTAATGCAATTTGGATAATAATTAATGTCAAGAATGACTAATTAATTAAGTCGGCTTATTTTTTTACTCCGCCATCTCAAAACATTCACATCCCAAAGAGCTAGAATCATTTCATCATTTTCGAATCATAGAATCGTGATTTAAATTTCATTGTTAAAGCTTATAAAATTGTCAAAACTCATAAAAATGTCAATAAGAGATTGTTTTGCAGCATAGTGACCCATCCGCAACCACAAGCTTAGCTTGTTTCTTCACGTGCTTAACGTGAAAGGCTGACAAGCTATCCGAGCTCATTGCCATCCCTATCCATCAACGTTCTATGTTTTGAGGTGATAGAATGAAAATGACATTGTTTCAAAATCATTTCTCTCACGAATTAAGAACAAACATTTTTTGTAATGTTGTCCAATTGAATTTGGGGGATCAGGATTCCAGATGGCATGGACCAACCTACACATACATTGGACAACACAAGGATTGATTTCTTTCTTTCTTTCTTGATTCGACCTTTGGTGGCCTTAAACATTAGTTCAGTGTGACAATTTTAGTGGAATCTTGGTGGGTGATTTTAATATAGCACTGATGACACACTACCACAATTTTTTTAACCAAAAAATATATGTCGTCAAAGATACTTTGTCCGAAATGCATTAAAAAGTTTCGAAAGAGGAGTACAAATTGGATTCGTATGCATAATATTCACAAAGACAAAATTTGTTATACGTCGTAATCAAAGTTGTGACCATTCTAAAATCTTATCTAAATTAAATAAACATGAACAATCGAGTAAATATGCGAGTTATATCATAATTTTAAAGTCAAAACTTACGAATGTATTGTACATGACTTCCATGTATCAATAGAGGAACTTGTGACCAAAACAAAATTTGACAATATAAAACATCTTTTTCATCGATAAAAGTTAGAAATAAGGAAAATATTTTCACACGGAAAGCTACTTTAAAAGTACATAAATTTTCATTTTTTTTATTTATAAGAAAATAAGTTATGCAACATGTTTCAAATGAAAAGTATACTGATTTGGGTTTTTTTTGGAGCCTAATCAAACATGTCACGTAATAAATTGGACCCTTCAATTCCGTGATTAAGTTCTCTTTGTTCTCTTAGGTTTGACGTTTTGCCAAGATAGGAAATTTAAAATGTTAAATTGAGAGAGAGAGAGAGAGAGTCCACTGCATATCACACTAGTTCTGATATATAGAGTACATTTGTACTGCCAGAGTTTGGTGCAAAGCAGTGTGCAATAATACTTAACTCCCTAGTGCTTCTAATTTCACTACATTTCTAATTCAAACCTAAGGAGATCAAGATGGAAAATTCCAGCAAAATCTTTGATGTCATAGTAATCGGAGCAGGGGTTATGGGAAGTTCTACGGCTTACCAGACTGCCATGCGCGGACTAAACACCCTCCTACTTGACCAGTTCGACTTCTTGCACCACCGTGGCTCGTCCCACGGTGAATCAAGAACAATCCGTGCAACCTATCCTGAAGATTACTATTCCAACATGGTCTTAGAGTCCTCACGTCTTTGGGAAAAAGCTGAAGCTGAAATAGGATACAAGGTCTACTTCAAGACCATCCAATTTGACATGGGACCGTCTGATGACAAATCCCTGAGAGCTGTAATCAGCAGTTGCAAGAAAAACTCAATCCCAGTTCGGGTCCTTGATCATCATCAAGTATACGAAGAATTCTCCGGTACGATCGAGCTACAGAGGGACTGGATTGGGGTGGTGACAGAGCATGGTGGTGTAATTAAGCCAACGAAGGCTGTGGCCATGTTTCAAACACTTGCAGTTAAAAATGGTGCAATGCTTAGAGACAATATGGAAGTGATTGAAATTAAGAGAGATGAAGTGAAAGGAGGGCTGTTGGTTTGTACAAAGAGTGGTGAGAAATTCTGGGGTAAAAAATGTGTTGTAACTGTAGGGGCTTGGATGAAAAATTTGGTTAAAGGGGTTACAGGATTGGTTCTTCCTATACAGCCATTGGAAGCCACTGTCCACTATTGGAAGATCAAAGAAGGGCACGAGGCCAAATTCACTCTTAAAACTCGATTCCCAACATTCGCGAGCTATGGCGAGCCAAATATATATGGCACGCCATCATTGGAGTTTCCAGGATTGATCAAAATCTCGGTGCACGGCGGCCACCCATGTGAGCCTAATGAGAGGACGTGGGGTGCACCGCCTTTGGTGGTGGACTCTCTGAGGCAATGGATAGGAGGAAGATTCGGAAACCTCATAGATCACAACGGGCCTGTGATGACACAGTCTTGTATGTATACGATGACACCTGATGAGGATTTTGTGATTGACTTTGTCGGTGGGGACTTTGGAAAGGACGTGGTTGTTGGTGGAGGGTTTTCAGGGCATGGATTCAAGATGGCTCCAGTAGTTGGGAGGATACTGGCTGATCTTGTGACTGTTGGTGAGGCAAAAGGTGTGGACCTCAAGTACTTTAGTATAGAAAGATTCGAGGGGAATCCTGCAGGAAATGTTAAGGATTTTAAAGATCAAGTCAACACCCATTAGTTGATTTTCTCAAGTCAATGTTCTCTCCCCTTCACTCCCTCCCTTTAGCATGTCCCTTTCTTGATCAATGTTAATTCATAAACCTGTAACTATGGCAAGGATATAATGGAGGCAGCAAGATATTATGATAATTATGATAAATTTAAATTTAATTAGAACGAAGCAAGACTGTTCCAAAGGGAAGAAAATCATTTACAAAATTTCCAGATTTCAGAACAAATTTGAGTTGGGGAAAAAAACTGTCCTGATGATATTCCTTACAATAATTTGCAGCCCTTTTAATACTCTTTGCATTGACAAACTCTCCAAGTATGAGCAACATTTGTATCTAAAATTAACATCAAAGATAAAACAACTGTGGCACGCTGGTATTCTACTTGTTACATTTATAGAAAAATCTTCTATAAACTGCAATAGACCTACAACTACAGCTTGATTTCTTAAACCAATTCTCAATCTATATCCTGTATAATGCATTTTTCCTTATTGACAGCAACCAAGAAATCTGTGATTATGTAATAAAAGAGAAAATCACAGTTTCCAGGTTGGCAAACAATGAATCAAACAACCTAGAATAACGAACTCAATGATATGTATACAAGCTTATAGACATATCTGTAGCACATTTGCCGCTGCAACTTTACTCCTACCTTGCATTAGGACCTGCAGAGTGAATGAATACTAAACTGTTAGCGAGCATATTTCTATGTCCAGAGAGAGAGAGAGGGAGAGAGATTCTACTTTTTTCCCCAAAAGGTGAACGCTTGATCAGGTTCTCAAACTACAAAAGTTGCAAGAAGAGCATGCAACACAGCCCAGTAGATTATGACACTAAGTCGCAAAGCAGGTTGTCGCATTAGTGCCCGATCACATGACATCCTGGCCAGAATTTACAAGAGGTGATAAATGGGAAGTCCATGAATGTCATTATATTTCATAGAAGTAGATTGGACCGTACCACAAACCATCAATCATATTGGTTACTGGTCGCGTAAATTGTGGAACAAGTCTTGATGTAGTGAGTGACTTGAACCCATGAGCTGAAAATGAATAAAAAACCATAGGAATGAAAGAGAAATGAGTCTTTGATAGATACAAGAGTTGGACTTACAGAAGTGATGCAATGCTTTTCAATTACTATAGCTCGACAGTACATTACCTTTATCATCGTCATCCTCCTCCAACCTGTCACTACTGGGATCAATATCTATTGCAACGGCAACCTGATCACTATTGGTTTTCCGCAAACTGCGAACTTGCGATGCTATGGTAGGAGTTGTCCATTTGTTTGTCTACATCAGTAGCCGAACAGAAATCAGTACCAATGTCTAATATTCCCAGTAAAATATAAAGAGAGAGAGAATTGAAAAGGAAAAGAAGTAACGTGAAAATAACAAAAAGCTACACAAAATTGGAAACACTTCGTTTGTAATCTAAGAAAATGATACCAACTTCAAAACCAGCAACACACTCTTATGTCTAGACACTTGGGCCAGTTCGACAAATAAATCAATAAAATACTTAAATACCATACCACTTGTTCCATGATATCTGAGGTAGCACTTGGAGCTTGTCCAGAATCTCCAGCACCTTGAAGCATACTTAATTGAGAATCCTTTTCATGCAAAGAATCCTTAAGATATTGTTCTTTTTGTGTCAACTCTTCCACTTTTCCCCTTTCTTCTTGCAATAGCTTATCACTGTTCTGGGCCACCACACGAAGATTCTCCAATTCAGATACAAAAGCGACGATCTGCTTTTGTAGCTTCTCTTTATATTCATTAACCTGATCAACTTTCATACTATCAGAAGCTAGATCATTCACCTGCACCCGAGAAATCAGTGTATCTAACCATGTCAGAAAATCATGAATTTCATCAGAGCTCCTTTTCATGCTCATCTGGGTTGCAGCTAGTGCATCATTCGTGCACCTTGTAACCTCTTGCCTAAGGAAAGATATTTCTCTATCCCGCTCTTGCAATTGTGACTGAAGCTTCTCCACTTCTGAAAGGAGATTTTCAGACAGATAATGAAGTTCATCAAACTTGCTCACTGTGATAGAAAGCTTCTTCAAAGCCTTCCTACGAGAAACTTCAAGGTTTTCTAAATGTTCATTCTTCTGTTGCAATTCTCTTTCCAGATTGCCAATCCTGTTTGTCAGGTACTCCATTTGAGCCTCCTCCTCATCAAGTGCTTGCATCAGTGATTCAGTTTCTGAAAGAGCATATAATAGATAACTAAATGATTATGATAAAATCTAAACAGAGATCACATTATTACTGCAATAGAGATGCAGCTAAAAGAAGCTGTTCAGCCGACCTTGATCTTTCGCAGCTAGCGCATCTGTTAGAAATTTAACTTTCTGCTGCAAGTCCTCAGATGTGACTTCCTGATCTAGTAATTCTTGCATTCGGTGTTCCAATTCCCTGTGCTCCACTTCCTTCACATCCACCTGTTTCTGTAAATCATCTAGCTGAGCCCTCACAGACTGTAGGTCTTGCAAATGATTCCTTGCCTTAGATTCAGCTTCCTTTATCTGATTAACAAGCTCCATACAAATTCTGTCTCTCTCGATGTCCTTTTCCTGAAGCTCTTTCTGTAAATTGAATATTGTATCCTTCATCTCCTTCTGTTTAACTTCCAGAATATCAGCTTGCATTCTTATGAAATCCTTCACAACCAATAATAATTTGTCTCGCATGGTCCTGATGCCTTCCTCGGTAAAGGCGTGGGCATCACCAGTAAGATCACGCCCTCCATCAACAGATATTGGATACTTTAACTTCCACTCCAGTGCTCCAGAGGGCAAATCATTTCCAACCAGATGGGTCTTCAAATTTTCAATTTCCAGGATTGCACTGTTGCAGGCTTCATAAATCAAGGAAATGTTTCTACGCATAGTAAATAAGTCGGAACCTCTCTCTTTCTCAACGGACTCTAGCTGTTCAACACTTCTCTTCATAGATTCAAGTGATTGTTTCTGAGAATAAATTTCAGTATGAACAATCCTTGCTACTTCAGATAAATGGTGAGCTTCTTTGTGTAACAAAAGCTGATGATTGTACAGTCGCTCCTTGAGAGAACAAAGTTCTGGCATAAAAACCTGCGGATGACAAGCAAAAAAGGTAAAAAGTTAAGCTCCAGCATCTTACAGACTGAGAAGACCTCTCCTGTACAGATATCACATAAAAAAAATATAAAGCTATCTCGCTCCTCTGCCTCTCTCTTTCACTTTCACCATTGCCCTCTCCGATCCCTCTTCTCCAACATTCAAATGAAGTACATACCTACTCAGCTTCATCAGTATTTCAGTTGTTGGCAAAAAGATAAAGAGGTTAGAAGAATGTATAGATCAAGAAAGAGAATGATGGAAGACAAATGAATGTAAAGAACGAGTCAAGCAAAGCCAAGGATGTCAATATACATAAAAATTAACATCAATAAATACTTTACCTTGTTTTCTGGTTTTGTTGAAATGACGCCACCATGGGAACTACAAGGAAATAGAGCATTCACGTCAGGTGCATCACCTAGTTCCAGGAATGATTTCATACTGACCTCCATATTCCGCAACACTTCCAAGTCCTTGGAGAGAACATCCCCCAGTACATGGTCAATAGCAATAAGCTCCTCCCTCAATTGATCCATGACAGATTTTAACACCGTGACTTCAGACAACTGTCTATCCTTTTCCTCAGCATGAATAGCAGACAGTTTTTCCATACGAGCTATAGCTTCATGTTTGGCTGCTTCAGCTAAATCCTTTTCATTAGAAAGTTTGGAAAGCTCGTTGGAAGCTTTTGCTAGCTCCTCTTGAAGGATATCGTTTCTTTCTTGAACTTCATTCAACTCTGCCACCAGTAACTCAGCTGCTCTTTTTGATTTCCTTGATTCTTGTTCAGTAGATTCCAGGGCCGTTTGGAGACCATGGCAATGTTTCCCAATTTCTTTCAGCTTCTCAACTGGATTGCCAAAATTACGTGCAAGACCAACTTCAATATCACCCAAAGTGTCTAAAATCATGCTCAAGCTACTCTCCTTCTCCTGCAAATGGCGTTCGGTTTCTGCCACATGATCATTAAGGAACATATTCTCAGTTTCTAAACCTTGCATCCTTTCTTGGTTCACTGAAAAGTCCTTGATCCTTTGCTCATACTTGAGAATAGCATTTTTGTTAAGATTGATCTCAGATTTGAGGTGCTCTACCTCAGCGGTTAGCTCTTCAATCACTTTCTTCATGCCATCCCGCTGTTGCACCAAGGACTTCCCTTTCCGAACGGCAACATTTAGCTTCTCTCTCAAAGAAGACGACTTCTGTTCCTCCTGATTAAGTAGCTCTTGCAGTTCATTCTTTTTTATTTCTAGTGCTTCAAGATCACAAACTAAGGATTGATTATTCTGCAGACATTCATCTTTCTGCTGCTTCAAACATATCAATTCACCCATACAATCCTCCAGTTTTTTGCTCAGAATCACTACATCCTGCCCATCAGCATTTCTTGGAATATGAGATGGCTCATCTTTTTCATTATTGTGCGAATCAGTCACATCACTGTTAATAGGTTTCCCTGAGGAAAGTGTTTTATATCTTTCTATAAGCTTCATCACTAGTGCTTCGAAATACTCATTACTGTCATGAACAAATACCATATCATCCGTACCAGAATCCTGAAGAACATCCTTAACCAAACCACACAGTCTTCTTATAGTAGACTCAACAAGACGAATATCTTCTTCAACGCCAAGCTTCTGTTCCAATTTCTTTTGCAACAATCTTATTTCACTGCTAAGGTTTCCATTGTTTATTTCAAAATCAGCAGCTTTCTTTGAGATTTCATCATAATCATGATTAAGGATCTCCAAGTCCCTTGAAAAATTTTCTCTCTCTCTGATAGCCTGCTGAAAAGCTGATATGAGCTTCATCACCATTGCTTCTAAATATTCAGTACCATCATGACCAAATACCGCATCATCCGTACCAGAATCCTTAAGAACATCCTTAACCAAACCCTGCAGTCTGCTTATAGCATCCTCAACAAGGCGAATATCTTCTTCAACCCCGAGCTTCTGTTCCAGTTTCTCTTGCAACAAACTTAGTTCATTATTAAGGTTCTCATTGTTTATTTCAAAACCAGCGGCTTTCTTTGAGATTTCATCATACTCATGAGTAAGAATCTCCACGTCCCTTGTGAGAATTTCTTTCTCTCTGCTAGCCTGCAGAAAAGCTGCATCTAGCTCAAATATTCTTCTCTGTGTATCCTCCAGGTCAGTGGTTAGGGACTCACAAGATGTTTCAAGGTTTTCAATCTTCTGCTCAAGGGAATAACGCTGGTTCTGAGCCTCTGCTAATGCACTTGCCAACCACTGAATCTTATCATCAGGTTCCATGGACCGCAACTGAGAAGGCATATCTACTCTGTCCAAAATTTCTTCCCACCGCTGCACGAGATTGTTCCTCTCAATTAATGATTGTTCAAGCATCTCATTTTGCTCGGCCAACCCAAAAAAATTGCTCTGCAATTCCTCAAATCTTCTTCTTAAGTCATCAGTGGAATTTGGATTTGGCTGCGTGCCTTCCTTTAAGCCATCCACATCTACAAACCGAGCATCATAGTATGATCCTCCTCCCACTGAGCTTCTCGGATCCCAATCGGGAAGAGGCAAAGAGTTTCCTGTAACAGATTTTGCTAACCAATCAATCTTTTCAATGATATCCCTGGAATGGAAGTCCTCGGGCAGCTCTAGATCTTCTAGAATCTCTTCTATTCTCTGAAGAACAGAATCTTTAAGAAGAAACGATTCTCTTAATGCAGTAGCTGAGTTGCGAATATATGAGAGCTCAGATTCCAGAGCTTCCATGCGTTCACCAGCCTCAGAATAGGCCTTAAGTTTTGTTTCAAGTTCATTAAGCCTAGCGTCTTTCATTAGCAACTCTTGAGAACGTTTCTCCAGCTCTTTGGATGTCTCTGCTAGGGATTGTTTGAGACTGTCACGCTGCAAAATCAGACCCTTCCCCTTTGTAACAGCTATACTTAGCTTCTCTCTAAGGGATGACACTCGTTGATCTGACTGGTCAAGTTCAGCAGCTTTCTCTTGTAGTTTGAAAGTAAGAGTAACTACATCCTCTTCGGCACTTTTCAAACTTTGCATGAAAACAAGATTTTCATTTTCATATTGAACAATAATGATATTCAATTGTTCAATTTGTGCCTGCAAATCACTCAATTTCGTTTCCCAAGAAGCAGTCTCCTCTCTTGACATGCTTAAACTCCCAGCAGCATCCTTATATCTCTTAATTAGTAAATGTATGAGAGACTCTAGGCGTGAGGAAGGTTCATTTGAGGAAACTTCCATCCCCACCAGCCTGACTGATTGTTCAATATCTTCAACTAACTTCAAAATGGCATCTGAACTAAGACATCTTTTCTCCAGTTCGTCAATATCTCTAGCTCTGTTCATCAACTCTGCATTGAGTTCATTATGTGCATACTGAAGCTGCATCCTCTCACCAAGAAATCTGTTCAGTTTCTCCAAGTGGGTATCAAAAACGCCAGGATGTAATAGATCTAGAGAGTCATGTCTTGACCAGACAGTTTCTGTTTCGTCCTTGCACCCAGATGCTTCACCAACAAGTTTGCAGAGGTCATCATAAAGTCTCTGCAATATATTGGTAGTCATTTCATTCTTTTCTTGCAGAGTATTACATTTCTCATGTTTATCGTTGTAGGCGTTCCACAGTGCTTGATGATCATTGTGCAAAGCTTCAAGTTGACCTCGCAGACCTAAAATCAATTTGTTGGTAGCATTAACAGAAATAGCAACACGGCTAACAACATCCAGGCTGTTATCTACACCAGCTAATGAGGTGGAGGAACCAAATGGATCGATGCTAGCATCCAGCTCACCAACTTCCTGAAGAATCCGAGCAACACTAGAACTCCATTCTTCTTCCAGTATTGATTCCCATTTAGCTACTTCTTTCTGGAGAGTTTTCACTTGATTGGTGATTGAAGCAACCATCTCATTTGAATTTTGACATGTTTCATCAAATTGACTCTCTAATTCACTAATTTTGGCTTGAAATTCACCCAGCTTTTCTCGGAGCTCATTATTCTCTGATTTCAGAGAGAGCTCTTGTTTCCACAAGGCATCACGTAAAATAAGAAGCTCACCCTCTCTTGACACAGCGTTATGTACATGCTCCCTTGTAGCTTCATAGAGAACCATAAGCTCTATGTTTGCTTCTTCTAGATGATCACTGTGCTCCCTCAGAGATTCATAGTCACTCCTCAACTCTACAGCATCCGCAGCAGCAAGCAGTTTAGTCTCCTTCATCCCTCTACAGAACTCACTGGCATTATCACCATCCAGAATTAACTCCTTGAGCAGTGCTCTCAGATTCTGAGTTACCCGTTTGGCTATAACATATAGATCTCCTGTTGTTTGGTCTTCAGAAGAACGGGGTTCCTCTGAATCATCATCATCTGTGTGACTTTTTGACTCAAAGGCTTGAATAAGTTTTGATACTCCAGATCCAACTACTTTACCACTCAACCTACTCAGGGAAGTTGAGTGTTCGTGCATTCCTTCAATTGCCTTTTCAAGTTTTTGCATTACACTCTCGGCATCCTCCAAGTGTCTTTTCAGTGCAACAAACCCGAAAGAATCATCATATGTCTCCAATTTCAGTCCCTCCAGAGATGATCTATCTGCATGGCATTCAGATGCAGCCTTCTCCGATATCAGAATTTCACTCTCTCTACTCCCTTTAAGTGGGGAAGAATCATCATCAACTGCCTTACTGCACTCTGCCTGCAGACTAGATAATGATATATGGATTTCTGAATACTCGTTTGGTTGGTTCTCGTTTTCACTGAATTTTATTTCCCTCTTTTCTACAAGCTTGTTTTTATCCTCTGTTATGGAAGTGAGAACCCCATTTAAGTGGGAGATCTCAGCCTGTAGAGATGCCACCAAATCTTTGCTGTCCATCAACTCTTTTGATGGTTTCTCGTTCTCTTGCAGCTTAAATTCGCTTCCCTCTTCGAGCACCTTTCGCTTTTCTCGTTCTGATTGGAGGACATCATTCAAATTCTTGTTTTCCGTTTGAAGAGCTTCAACCATCCTCTTATAATTGGACAAGTCTGCAAGCAATTCATCATTATCGTGAACAATGAATTCCTTGTCATCCTCAAGCTTTCTCCTCTCTTCTCTCAGTGAAGTCAGATTCTCAGTTAAGTCAATATTTTCCGATCGAAGCAACTGCAAAGAAGTTTGGCACTGAGCTAACTCTCTTGTCATTTTCTCATTCTCAAGCACAATGTGTTCGTTCTCCTCTTGAAGTTTCTTATTCTCCTTGGTCATCTGATTAGAACTTTCATTTAAGTTTTCATTTTCAATCTGTAAAGCTGCCACCAGATTCCTGCAATCCAGTAACTTCAATGTCAGGCTTGACAAGTCTCCTTGAGTTGTTTCAAGGTTATTCTGCAACTCATTGACTTTGGCAGAAAGTTCTTCAACCTCGGATATTGAAAAGTAAAGCTGCTTTTGGAGCTCCTCTCTCCCGGAAACAACCTCCTGAAGTTCAGACCTACTTTGTGCAAGTTCTTCAGTAAGCACTTCATTTTTCCCTTGAACTTCATTGAGTGAAGTATTGGACATCGATTTCTCATCAGCCAACTGTTGATGTTCAGAGATCTGTAAGCAAAATACATCTCTTGCAAAACTTGTCAGATATAAATGTTCTTTGATCCGCTCAAAAGCATCATAAACAACATACTCATGCACCTTCATGTTGTCTGTATTTCTTAATGTTTCCGCAGATAATTCTCTTGACATGAACAAGAACCTAAATTCATCTTCATCAAGGCTTCGTAATACTTTTGCTAACTGGGAAAGGTTGATCAAACTTCCATCTGATCCAGAAGACAGATCCACCTTCTGTCCAAAGGACTTCCCAGCACCATTAGTATTGAACTCAGAAGATCTTTTAGCAGTAGTATCACCAAAATTTACATAAGTGACTTCAGCATAATCACCCGACACAGAAACGATTTCTGTCTTCTCTATATACGATGAATCAGATAATAAGTCTTCTCTCTGCAGACCAGTCGCCTCAGAATTTACATGTGATATTCCCTCAGAATCAGGTAAAGGTTTTGTGCTATCCCTCCCCTGAGCATCGTCAGTATCATTGATAGCAACAACGGATGATGAAGCATCATCAGGCTCTCGTTGTGTATCCACCTGGATTGTTACCTCAGCCACTTCGGCACTCCCTGAATCAGACATCATAGGGCATCCTGCACTCTCATCAAACTCATTTGAAGAAAGTCTAGATTCGTCTTCAAGCTGCATCACCCTGCCAGCATCAGCTTGAATCCCACCTGAAGTGCCAACTTCCTGCACAGCCCCTAACCACAACCAAAGTAAAATTTAATTTTAAGTCAGCAACAAAGTTTAAAACATATAAAATTAAATGGGAAAGGAAGACAGTGTCAAGAGTGAAGGCACAAACCTACATCTGTTACCTGCTCTTCCCCATGCTTCTTCTCCGGTTGGGATGAAACACCAATGGGCAAAGATAAACCGGATTCTGTAGATTCCTCTTCAGGAACAACTACGTCTAAAGTTCCTGACATATTATGTTCCACGTCCTCAGGAAGTATAGAAGTATATCTACCTCCATCTGAGATAGACAAATCAACATCATCACGTCCATCACTTTCATTCAACCTGGTCTCAGCGGCTCCGGAATCCTCTAATGGAAACTTGACATTCCCTGCAGCCAACTCTGCGGTTCCAACTATAACAGCCTTTGTTGACAGATCATCAGTGGCAGAAACGGTATCGATTTCCATTGAATTCGCTCTAGAATGTGACTCCGACAAAGGAATATGATCTTCAGCATCATGCCCAGATCTTTCTCCACCTGCAACTTCTTTCGGTTTTGCCACTGCTTTATTGGCAGCATTTGCACTTGCATCACGCCCAGAATTAGAAGCTTTGCCTGATGATTTGCTCATATTCCCTTTATTATCCTTCTTCTGCCTGAACTGTTGAAGCTTTTAAAAGATAAACCAATAATAAAAATCAGATTACTTCCTGATAATAACCATTGTAGATTGAAAAACTATTACGTAATAAATTAAGGGAAAGACGACTTTGGTAGTTGAGGAATATCTTGTATAGACCTAACAAAGTTCCCACTTTTAAGTGTGGTGTGATCTCAGTAGAACATATTTGAAGGATAGACCAAACTAACGTGGCATGTTGCTATTGCTAAGGTTCTATTTGTTTTGGATCTTCCAAGAAGTAGCAATGAATATAAACGAGTGGTGATAGAGGAAGCATGTAACCGACCCAAAAATACTAGGAACAAGTTTATTTGTTGTTGTAGTTTTCATAACCAAAAGAATGAGGGCAAGCTTTTTCAAATTTTTTGTCAAAAATAGTTTTATGATTTGCATTGTTTAGACCCACTATTTTGGATGTTAAGAATCCTTAATTGATCATTGATAGCAGCTGTTTTTATGTAATTAATACTTGTAGGCATATATTCTCGTTTCTAATCTCATTCATTCTAGTATGAGCACACATTGTAGCATTCTTCAATTAACCTGTGGGCACCCTATTCTCCACCCGTCCAACGTTCAGTACTAGTTCAATAGAATTAGCCTTTTAAACTTATATACATCTTTGTGTCACACAGAGTTCTTATAACATTTCTCCATCTCATCCAACTTGCTCTAATCCTAGGTATTAAATCCTGTTCAATTCCTCCTTGTTAATAATCAAACCTAAATACTTAAAACAACTACTTTTTTGGACAACATTATTCTCGACAGTAACTTCACTATTTTCTTTATTCCTACAATTACTAAAGTGGCATTGAATGTAATCTGCCATGGTTCTACTTAAACTAAACCCTTTGAATTCCAAAGTACTACAAAGTTCTAACTCATGATTTAAGTCCATTTTAGTCTCATCAATTAAAGTTGAGTGATTAGCAATTAGCAAATATCACTCTCCCATGAACCTCATCTCAATATGTCCCATAAGCTCATCTATTACAAAATGGAAAGATAAAAAACTTAACATGTGCAATGATATTTCCTTGATGACTAAATACGCAGCAACACATTTCTAGTTGGATTTGGCTACTTGTACATCAAGATGGTACATAAGCCGTTACCGATTACCGAAAATGATGTGGAGGGAAAATATTGGATGAAAAAAGTGATTGTATTTTAAACTCGCAAATAGTAGAGTATCACATGTGTAATCCATTATACATGTAACTGACACTTTCTAGTTACATGTAACATGACCCTTTCTAGTTACATGTTGACAAGTGGTTATGAAAACATTAGTGCGTAGATATGGAAAGTTGGTTCCTAAGATATAATGACCAGCTAAATAATAACATTGCCCACCGAACAAAAAACTCAATAGTGAATGCAATGAAAGACTGCAACTATTCCCATAATGAAATACACAAACCAATCTTTATTCCCAGAAGTGCACTCAACATGGCATCAATTTTCATTTCTAAGAGTCAAAGAAAAAGATTAATATACTTCAGAGCAGTTATTAATTATTACCATCCATCTTCTCAGTAGTCTTAAAAATATTTAAGAAATTCATATGACTACTAAAAAAATTGAATTCTTTTACTAGAAAAAATGAGAAAATAATACCTTTTTACGTCCAGCAGCAAGCAGATCGGTACGGTTCTTATTTTTGTCCATCCAGTCGAATCCAATCCAATTACTATTCAACAGTCTCAACAGCTTTCAATATCAAATCAAACAGATCGCCCCTAAAATTCCAAACAATTTCATAAAACAATCACTTTCAAAATCAACCGCATATTATAAAATGGGGGATTCTTTCAGAGAAGATTTTAATACATCAAAATTGAGAGTGGACGGTGGCGTTAGAAATTGAAGATGCATGCGTGTCTTAGATCTAACACCGAAGTAATGTCTGGTCTGGTGAAATTTGGGGATTGGAGTAGGATTTGGCCCAGCTGCGGTTATGTTTGGTGTACTATTGTTCGAAAATTGGAAATGAAGAAAGAGTTTATTTGATTTAAAAAATATATATATATATATATTTGCCAAAATTAAAAGAAATAGGAATGACAACGAGATGAGTATTTAATGGGTCGATCATTTCCATTCCGTCTCGTTATCTCATCCTCATACCCGATTAAAGTGGTACGAAACAGGTTCGAGACGGAATTGAGGCTAGGCGGGACAGGCGTCTGCCCCCAATTATCGCACCCGTTTATTTATTTTATTATTGATTTAATTATTTACTTTTTTTTTTTAGTTAGGAAATTTTTTTTTTTTTTCAAGAACAACTCATAATTTCTTTAAAAATAATGATTTTATTTTTAATGCATAAAAAATTTAAATTTAAAATTAATTGGGACGGAAATCCTGCCAAGTCTAGGCAAGTAATCCCTGTCTTAAGCAGGGTCAAGAGTATTGGGTTGGACGGACTTTTTGCCATTCCTAAAAAAAGGGAAAATTTAGCATATGGGCTTCTCAATTTGTCAAATTTTGAGTAGGATCTACTCTTTTAACTTTTCCAATATAGACCCTCTCTAGTTCCTGAAAATTTAGGTTTAGGCATGGCCACGGGTAGGGTCGAGGTAGGGACAGGGAAGGATAAGGTAGAAATTATAATATCTCTTCCGTTTACTTACTAATTTAATTAATTTTATAATTAAATAAAATAAAAATAGTAATATTTCTCAATTTTTTTTTATTTTTTTTTACACATTTCGTGCTCCATTTACGAATTTGTTTGTGTAAGTGATGAAAAGTCGACCGATCCAACTTGACTAAGACTACTCACAACTAGACTAAGCCCATGTTTGACTACTATTAAAACAAAATTATTTATTTCACGTACTTATTTTTAAATACATATTTACACAATAAAATATTCTGAACTTAAATCAAAAACTTTTCTTCACTTTTTAATTACACATTCTCCAATAAATCGCTATTCAAAAACACCATTTTTCAATTTTAATGGTTATAAAATATAGGTTAAGTGATTGCACAAGTTATTAAAAAATATCCAATAATTGAGGGGTTTAGATGTACATAGACCAACTCTAATTTGTCACGCATTTTTAAAACAAATGGAATCAATAACTTATAGTTATTTAAAAAAAAAAAAAATCTCTAATGCAATTGTAAAATTAACTCAATTGAGTGAATTGTTTGTAGTGTACGACAAAATAAATACATTGGCAAAAAATAATAATAATCAAAAAAAGAGGATACGCGAAATAAGAATTAGGACATCCTAACATACAAGAGTCTTAAAGTTAAAAGAACTGTTGATTTGACCACCAACATTTATGGTGTCGCCATAATTTACATTTTTATAAACTATCATAATACTTCATTTTCTCGATTATTGACCAATAATTAGAATTGTAATAAGCAATCTATAGAGTACGTTCTTTGAGACGAAATTGTTGCAACACTAACGCTGTTTGTCTAACCTCTATTTGAGCCTTAAAGCCAACAAAAAATAAAAAAATTGTTCATTGAATCATCGTTATTTACGACGTCATTTTGCTTGCATCATCTTTCGTGTTTTTATTTTAATTTTTCACTCCGTGACGTCATTTTGGATTATTGTGCAATAGAATTTTGTCACCATTTGTTATTATAATAGCGTCTTATTCTTCTTGTTATATGCAAGAATTCTGAAAGAATTGGGCTTTCATTTTTGTAAAGTATGGATTATACAGTTCACTTTTCGACTCCAGAACCATTTTACATACAAAAATCTGATTCTGAATTTGTTTCTTGTACTTGCTTTTATTATCCAAACATTTTTGCACAATTGTTTTCCTATCCTATCCTACATAAATAAAAGATTCACTTTTCCCAAAACTATTCATAAGCCGAGCCGAGCCGAGCCAAATGACTTGACGACACGGCTCGACTAAGCTGTTTTGTTTTATTCAGTATTTTAAGTTACAAATATTCGTTTTAAGCGATTTAAAATTTATTGAAAATTTGAAGTGCGGCCACGATAAATATATGATCGATAAATTTTAAATATCAAAAATAATTTTACATTAATTGTGAAACGTAAAGTCATGATTGTTTATGTTTCTTTTCAATCTCAACTTTATTCCAATGTTCTTTTTTCGAACTTTAT